>VBRH01000472.1:26720-41867 GCA_014578085.1 Cardamine resedifolia | reverse complement strand
CTCTCTCTCTCTCTCTCTCTCTTTCTCTCTCTCTCTCTCTCTCTCTATCGAAGCTCTCTCTCGCGATCGAGATGATGCAATTAGGCGTTCGGGTAAAATCGGATATTGGGTAATCACTATTCGCTAAACGCGATTTGCTTAATTTGATCGCAATTTATAGATTTTAACTTCGTATGTGCAAGCAAATTCAAAGAATGTCTTCCATATAAAATCAGATGTGAGATTAATGTCCCAAAGATCATCACATCTTCAAAGAAAATTAAATGCACTAGTGACATTATCAATCGATAAGATAAAACAAATCAACCGATAAGATAAACCCAACTTTTTAAAATAAATTAAAGAGAAACTAAAAATTATAATTGGAAAAAAAAAATATTTCTCTGTTTATCAAATATTAATTAATTTTTTTTTTTAGATTGTGATAAAATTGTGAGTTCCATACTTCTTTTTTCCTAAAAATTAAAATTTTGTGAATTAAAAGAAAGAAGTCGTTTTAGTTAATAGAAGATATTTTATTACTCTAATCAAATTGTCACTTCTCCATTGTGTCTTCCTTCTAATTTCGGTAGCTTTGTTCACAACCCATATTTTATCAACGACAGTGGTAGGACTTGACAAGTACTATGATGCAAACTATTTGGAGATTTTTCCGAATACCAAATAAAAGGAGAATGTAAAGGCTTTGACACGAGTCTTGCAACAATATATGATCCAAATAATGGTTTATTAAAGGTGAAAATGATAGAACCATTTATATTGTAGGTTCAAAAGTAGTTTTTGCATGATCTTCATCTTATACTATGTATTTGGATTGTTAACGAGATACAAATGAATACTTTTTTGGATTGAGAATAACATTTTATGCTTGATGCTTTTTTTTGTTTTAAAAGTAGATACATATATAATGAATCGATATTAAAAGTTTTGAGAAATTTTGCGCACTAACGCCGTACAAATTTCTAATAATTCTATCTAAACCAACAAAAAAAAATTGTTTTATTCATTGAAAACGAATATTCAAGCCTACTTTCTATTATCCATTTTATTTATTAAGGATATTCACACATACTATTTATTAATTGTTACCAGGGTTTTCAATTTTTATCACAAAAACAAAACTGTTTAACAGAGTTCTTATAAGAAATTTTGTTACTGCTTGCAAAACTTGAGGATATTGTGAGGTGGTGATCTATAAGAGATTGATTAGGTTCAGGTCTTTGCTAGCATGAGTACTAGTGAATATAATAGTTTGTAGTTTCTTATGTTGTCTTTTCTTTTTGTTAGTCCATTTGGGCCTTTCAAGTAAGGCACAATGATTTTACTTTACCATGAGACTTGAAGCTTTTGCCGTGAGACTTGTGCAAGGATAAGAGCACATGATAGATTGAGCAAATATAGTATGAAAGTATTATTAATCTATAGTTTAATATTTTTAGGCTCGTTTATACAATAATAACTATTATAAAAAATTAATAAATATATATATATATATTTTATAAGATTAATGACTATATAGTTTCTTAAAATAAATTAAAAATACGACATTCTACGTTTCATAAAATTTTAGAAATACAATATAAATTGATTTTTAATACAAGTTAATTTTATTTTCATTTTGAAACTGATAATCTAAAACATATTTTTTTGTTAAATTTTCAAATATATTACTATTAATAATATACATCATAGTCTAGTATTTATTATTATCAATGTTCACAATATTCATTTATTTTATTTATTTATTTTGTGTTCTTTAAATTGTTGATTTTATGTTTGAACAATTTCAAAAAATTTTGTTTTTTTTTTTTTGATAAAGTGATAAGTTTCAACTTGGTATGAAAAAATCCCACATGTTGTATGCAATTCGACGGCTACCCTACCGAATAACAAAGTCATTAACTGCATATGTTTTCGAAGGTTTATTACCATTTTCCCTTGCATTTTAGAAATCGTATGGACAATTTATGAAATTCGTATTTGTGTACTCTCTAGACTATAATGATAGTTATTTATTAATTAACCCCTCTATATAAAAAAATTATATTAACTTTTTTTATTTTAATTAATACAGTATAAATTTTTGAAAAAAACCAACAACACTTCCAAAATCGTTATTGTTTATGGGTCAATTCTTGAATTATATTATTTGACAATTTTATTGTGAAAAACAGATCCCTAGAATGTGAAATTAGAACATAGGGGTTTATGTTTGACAATGAAATTGTAAAAACGGTCTATATTTTATAATTTTCTCTTTTTATATACATATGCAGTTATGCACTGCTATCATTTGTTCGATATAGCTCTATTGTAAAAACTAAGTATTATTTTTTACAATTTTAAAATTTTAATGATTTTATTTAAAAACACTAAAGACTAATAGCATTTCAAGTAATATTTTACATGTTAAAGGTTTTTTAAAAAAATTATGAATGCTTCCCATTTTTTGTTTTTTTATTGGGTCCAGAAAATACTTCCCATTTAATAATACAGATTTATATAAATAGATACATTTGATTTGGATTAGGGTTTTAGCTCAAGAGAAAAATAACCAAACCAAAGAAATACCTAGGAGGCGAAGAAGAAGAAATGCCGAGGAAGGTATGATCTTGGGTTTAGTTGTGAACGATATAGTTAATTTCAGCTATAGGTTATCGATAAAACTGTGAACGATTGATTAGGAAACCAATATAAATGCGATAGAGAATCTGATAGAATATTGTGATTGTTCCTTTTCAATCCACAAAATTCGGTTTTTAGGTTTTGGTTTTGAAAGAGTTAGTGGATGAATTAAGAATATTTAAAAAATGAAACCTTTAATTCGGAATATTTTATGATTGTTTCTATATTAGTGTTGGTTAGTTATTGTTTGTGAATGGTCCAATATTTTTTATTCATGGACTACATCAATGATTGCCGATATTTTTCTTTTTCACTGTTTAATTTTTTTTTCCTTTCTCTCATCTAGAAACCGACGCTTATTCTGAAGAAAGTGTTGCGGACATCTAAAGTTGCAGAAAGTGTTGCAGATTCCCTTCTGGAAGCGTTGAGGAAAACCTTTATTTCGATTCTCTCTGGAAATATGTGTAAAGTGTAAAATTCTGGAGAAGAAGGCTGCTTCCAATGAAAAGTGGGGATCGAGGCTGGTAGGTGTAGCGTCTTTTAATCAGCGGTACAAAGCTTTTTTGATGAAAAATCTCTCGAGGAGCCCAAATTATCACTTCTCCACTATGTCTTCCTTCCAGCCGATTTCGGCAGCTATGTCCACAGCCCAGATTTTATCAACGACAGTGGTAGGACTTGGCATGTACTACGGTGCAGATTATTTGGAGATTTTGCCGAATACCAAGGAAATTAATAATTGGAGAACATCGTCTTTATCTTTATCTTCGTGGACTTTTTATAAGATACTAATTTTTAGAAAATTATTTTGTAAATATATGGTCCTACTAATATCATAAATTAATAATTGCATTAATTATACAATATATTACCTAAGATAATTCTATGATTATCATCATGTTGTTGTTTTTCTTATATTTGAATTTCTTACATATTTTCTCCAATCTTTCTTATTTGGATCAAATATTGTTTGACATTATGTTTTCGAACTGCACAAATATTGCAAATAAATTGCAAAATAAATTTTAAATGCTATATAATTATTTTTCTAGGCACTCGATTAAAAATCAACTATACATCATGTTAAAATTTATAATCTAACGTTATAAATAGTAAGCACACTTTATTTTAATTTTTGAACATATATCATTTTCACATGGATAAGATTAATAAGAAGAATTCGACTATGTATAATATATTTGGAAAAATTTGTGAGTGAGGCTTCCTATTTTGTTACTAATAGTAACCCTAATGAATTTTCAAAATCCCTAATTAGTTTCCAAATGTTTGTGCTGATAGTATGAACACATGGAAAACCATACAAAAGAGTTTGATGCTTAAATGTCTCTTAAGCTTGTGGATCTTGAGGATTTTTTATGAAGTGCTCTAAGTTCTTAAATTAGCATGAGAAAAATTGAGTAATCTCCCAATAAATATTAGTTGGTCACAATAGCAAATCAGCTACTGCAGAGATGTTATACTTCAAACTATGAGTTTTGGCATACATATTTTTACTTTTCATCAATTTTTACGTGACTCCGAGATTAAAGTATCAATCTATTTAGTACTTTCTTTTGTATAGCTACTTTTAAGACATTACTTTTACGATAATTGAGATCACTAATCAATACTTTGAAGTGATAAAATACCTCTATCATAAAAGATTTCTTTAAAAAACAAAATTCTCTCTTTAAAATTATAGATATTAATTTAATATTTCTATAAATTAATAAAATATCACAATCCTGAAATATTAATTTATAGAGGTTTTAGGAGATCGATGGCCCGATGGATAACGAAATTAGAAACGAATTCTTTCCCCGAATGGACTGAGATGTGTTTACTAAAACACATGAACATTATGGATCTTCTTAGATTTTAATCTCAGCCCTCCGTATCGACGATGGAGGGGAAATGATGGAACTCAGACAGCCTCATTTTCCTCTTCGCTTCACGCATGTACCCTCTGTGTGCAAAACAATCGTTTGTCGTTTTGCTAATACTCGTGATGGGCTTTACAATGACATTTATATCCTCTGGTACATCACTAATAAACTAAATAACTCGACGGATTATATTTTGATACTTTGAGGTTGAAGATGTCGATCAAACATATCACTGCAAAAGAGTAAAGACCATTTCCTAACCTGACATATTCCGTCGACACTAAAACTGTTTAGATTATATGAATAACTTCAGATCATGATTCTAGTTCTGAAAGAAAAAAAAACAAAAAGTGATTTGAAGCTCTTAATCTCTGTGTATATTTGCACCACACATCTTTGTCACACATAAAAAAGAACATACATGTGGACTTGCGTCACACACGCTAGTGGTATGGAGAGAGTCGATAAAGTGAGTCTGTTTAGATAGATTACAAGATAGACAACATATGACAGTTTGGCCGAGTGGTCTAAGGGAGACGGGACTATCCTTGTCTCCATAACTGAACGATGTCGTATGGACCTTAAAACTGTGATCATTCTGCCTCTTGTATCTGAAGAGTTCTTCTCCATTACAAGTCCCATAAAAGAAAAGTGCTAAAGGAAACAAACACATGAGAGGAGTAATAGAATCATTAGCTTTCTAAACTTCTTTTCTCAAGTCTCAACCTTGACAACCATCGATCTCCACCATCCAACCTTTCTTATCTTCAACAACGCCCATCTGAATATTTGTTAACATTGAGTGAACTATACACTGTACATTGGCATGTACTACGGTGGTAAGCAGGCTCGAGAAATTGGAGAGTTCTTCCTGGTTCGCATGGTAGGTATATTCTTCTATATATTGTACTTTTTTTATTCTCTTATCTAACTAACTTTTTTTATTCTTCTATATATGTTATTTATGATTCATTACTTCCCCTCACTTAGGTTTGATGATAAGCCAGACTATGCATATTTGAAGAGACTGCAATCTTTTCATTCGTGAAGGTCATTCATATTCTTTCTCAGGCTACTGAATTCATACCGAATATCTTCCCTTTTGTGTTTCTTGTTCGGGTTTGTTTGTCCCAGGTTTCTCAGTTTGATTCTGTGACTGGATGGTATTCAAGTAACATCAATCACAATCTGGAAACCTTCCACCTCGTGCCCATGTACACTCTTGATTTTTTAAAATAATTTGATCCCTTTCATGATGTATATACATACATTTATGAATAATGCAAGATTATTTGATGTTTCTTTTGTCAGCATGGTGGTGTTGGAACTAGTTCTGGCTTAAATAAACCCCTTTGGTCCACAATGCCAGAAGCGTCCAGGTATATTTTTGGATGCTTATCATTCTTCCTTGAAGAAAATGCAGCCACATAGTTGTGTATGTACTTAGGGCGCGTTTCTCTGCCATAGATGTCCCAAATCCCAGATGCAGTAACCAAATTTAGTTTTCTCGTTTAGCTCTTAGGTGTAAGCTAAACACAAAAGTTGAAATCATGATTTACTTCTGCTCTCATCACTTCTGCTTTGTCTGACCATTGCCTTTACTAGGCACATTCTTTTTGCAACTTGTAAACTGTCACATCTTTGTCATTGTTGAGTTTAGGGCCTTGATGAGGAGTGTGGCAAAGTGCAGAAGAAGGCAACAACTCCAAGTCACCCAACAAGGGGTCTCTCTTGTCTCTTCGTAGCCATCTGGTAAATGTGATTGTTCCTCTATTCTTCCTAGTACACGAAACTTGTTTGTGTATCACTCTCATTGTATTGTTTGTTGTTTTGTGCTGGATTTGACTGTGATTTATGAGGTATATGAACGTTGCATCACTGGAATCAATTCTTTTTGGTGTTTAGTCTCCGATAGTTTTTAGTGTCCATTGGTTGTGTTCGAGGGTTTGAAAAATTTCCTCAACAGTCTCAAGTAAAGCTTTCTTGAAGCTAATCCAAGTCCCTGACACAAGGAATCTTGACGAATGAAAACATCCAGAGCTTCAAGTAAGTTGTCCGTCTGAGCATGACTGTGGAGGCACCAAGATAAGTGGTGATCCAGCTGGCTCAAGGGAGCAGAGATTTAAAAGCTGATGGTGCTTTTACTGTTTACAGCCAAAGCTAGCAGTTAGTGAAATCTTATGGCTCATATTGGGGAAACCAAAAGAAATGGTGATAGATCTCTCATGTCTTGGCTTCATCTTTCTCCATGAACATGTCAGTCATTTGGATTCTTAAGATTCTCCATGAACATGTCATTTGGATTCTTAAGACAGCTTAGAATTCATATGCTTTTTGGATCAAAAGGATTCTTTTTGTTTGTCCTGTGTCTTAATTTGATATAATAGATATAGCATTACTAGCATGAGTACTAGTGAATAGATTATTTTGTATTCAGGGACAGGCTCTGAAGTAAAAAGATAAGAGCACATTAAACATCTGAAATATTTGATACACTATATTGTCTCAGTCCACTATACAATCTTTTGCACCATAGTTGTAATTTGCTCTTCCTACACACTCACTCTTTGCCTTACAAGCATTTCCTCAACTTTGACATCAGATTTTCTTTAGCTAATGTAATTGAAAAAGTAAAAAGATAAAGAAAACCATTACAAAAGGAGGCTGTATCATGAACTCTAACAAAATCTAATAGGTTCCCACATGTTTATCCCATCCAAATGCATAACAAGAGGCGTTGCGTAACCCAAATAATCACCAAAAAGCAAATGTTACTTGGCGCAATTTGCAACTATAATTTCTTCAATTAGCATGGATGCATGCTTTTCGGAGCTCATGGACCTCTTTCCGTCGAGCCCCGCAACAAGTGCATGATGGGTACTATCATTTGGAAGCATTCCCCTTTGAACCATCAAGCCAATCAACTCACATGCTTTCTCAATCTCTCCTACACTGCAATATCCATAGATGAGCGTATTATACAAAACCACATCCGGCTTTAGCCCCGCATCAAGCAACTTATTAAACAAAACTATAGCTTTGTCCATTCTCTGCGCTCTGCAATATCCATGAAGTAATGCACTGCATGTTACAACATCAGGTTGCACTCTAAGATCAGCCATGTAGAACCACAAAAGAAACGCTTCCTGAAAATCTCCCCTCTTCGAGAACCCACCAATCACATCTGTGAATGCTAATGCACTAGGAACAAAGCCTCTTCGGATAAGCTCACTGATAATTTCATTTGCTTCATCGATGTATCCTCTAGCAACCATGCTATGTATCAAAATATTGTAGGTTGCAACATCTGGAGAGATACCAGCAGATCTCATTCCATCAATAAGCTCAAAAACTTTATTTAGCTGATGTCTCTTCCCATAACCATACATTAGATTGTTATATGTTACAACATCCGGATTCAAACCCTCCGTTTTCATATTCCGAAACACAGATTCTGCATCACCTATGCTTCCAAACTTGCTGAAAGCACCAATAAGCAGTGTATATGTTGTTAAGGATGGCGTGTTACCGCTTTTCAACAGCGCTCCAAAATATTGGAAAGCTTTATCTGTTCTGCCCAGTTTACAATACCCACCAATCATAGTAGTATAACAAACACAATCAGGAAGGAGTCCTAACTCGAAAATCTCCTGAAATATTGTTGAAGCTGTTAGCATGTCTCCTGTGGCACATATTTTTGACAGAAAACTACTGTACACAAAAATGTTCGGTTTAAGACGAAAATAATGAATGAGCTTAATGGCTTCCTCTGGTTTTCCTATCTTACAGAACCCGTCGATAACAGAACTGACAGATACAGAATCCTGAGAGATACCAAAGAGTTTGACTTTAAACAATACCGCAGTGGCTTCTTTTAGAAACCCTGCCTTACATAATTCATGAATGAATACTGTAAATGCCACGATATCGGGTTTGATGCCATAGTGTTTCATCCCCATAAGCAATTCCCAACCTTTATCAAAATAGCCATTAGAGCAATATTTTCTAATGAATAGGCTAAGAACCGCAGCATTTAGATGTCTCCCTCGACAAAGCATGTACTCAACAAATTCCCGAGCTAACTCCAACCCGTGAATTCGTAGAATTTCCTCAAGCAATGAAATACAAACACCTCTTGAAGGAAAAATGCCAAACTGATCCATTTTGTAGGTTAGTTTCAGCGCCATGACTACTTTTCTCTCTTTAATGCAACAATCAATCAGCATACAAAACACAGTCTCTAAAACCGGACGATCAATACGAGTTTGAAAAAGATCATTGATAACTAAACACAAGGACCTTTCATCTCCACTACATTTCTTAACCAGACAGAGAAGCATATCAACAGCTCTATAATTCATATTTCCAGATACCAAAATATGAATCATTCGGCTAATAGACTTGCTCGAGTGCTCAGAACCAATCCACAACTCTGACCACCTAAAGAAGTATAGAGCAATAGATGCATCCAAAGTCTCCTCAAACAAATCATCCAAAATCCTAATAACTTTGTATTGATCAAGCTCAGTACTAAACACAAACTCATATCTCTGTATCCAACTGTGTTTCATAAGCACATTTCTGATAGTTTCAACACAATCACTAGGGACATCAATATTCTTCAGAATCGTATCAAAATCTTCACCAAAATGCTTACTTGAACTGGAAACATAATGTCGTGATGCAGAGTAGGTTGGCTTACCAGAATCACTTTGAAATATTGGGTTTTTATCAGCCAACGAAGCAACAGAGAAGAAATATCCAAAACCAAAAGCCTTAGTTCTCGTAAACCAATGATTCTTCAACCCAGAAGAAGACTTCAAGTTAAGAATTGAGCTTGAAACCCACATAAACAGAGACTGGTCACAACTCAAAAGTAATCTGAAGAAGAAGAAGAAGAAAAAAGGGAAATCAATTTTGTGGGAATCATATCGAGAGAGACGATGGAATCAAACCGGTTTCATAATCCAATAACCAAAGATGAATGGGCTTTTATTGTGACTTCAATAATGGGCCTTAGAGCTTTCCTAAAAAGCCCATATATTCACAACAAATAGTCAAATACTCCGAGTCTTCGACAGAGCTCGGCGACGGCAAAATTTCTCTTCCTCCAATGGACTCTCTGGTAGCGAGTTACGCTTCGTCGGACGAAGAAGAAGAAGAAACTCAACAACGTAGAGAAGCTTTCACCGTTAAATCTTCAGTACCTTCTTCTTCGTCGTCTCTATTCTCAGCTATTCCTCATCCTAAAGAAGTTAGATCTTCCGAAGATGGTGATTTTGCCTCACGAAGAAAATCTTCTACGTTCCTCTCCTCTCTTCCTCCTCCGAAATCTTCAATTTCTCCGGTACTGTCGTCAATTCCGAAACGTGTAGTTCAGATCAGGCTTCCGGTAAACCCTAGACCGAGCAATCTTGATGATGACGATGAAGATGAAGAAGAGGAGAAAGCGAGGAAGAAGCGTAAGCAGATGGAATCTTCTTCAGTATCTCACAATTCATCAGTTAAATCGTTCTTATCCGCCATGCCTGCACCTAAAAGCTCGCAAGCACTCGGTGCTCTTCCTTCATTGGGATCAGGATCAGGTCGAAGATCAATCCTCGAAACTGAAACACCTGCAATTGCAATTACTCATACGGAATCAGGTAGTAGTGATCAAAATCAGAGCTATGAAACGTTTAGTCATAGTAATGAAACAGAACAAATTGCTGGAGTAGATAACTTTTATGCTACTGGTTATGGTGGATATGAAACAAATCCTAGTCTTGGTAGTAGCTATGGAGGTAATACTTGGAATGGTTGTGAGTTTGAGGCTACTACGGGATTGCCTGAAGCGGTTGTAGCTATGGACAGTGGTGCGAGGAGAGGAAGGAGAGGGAGGAATGATATACCAACAGAGATAATTGAGGTTAAGCAAGATGAGCTTATGAAGAATAGACCAAGAGTTGATCAGGTTAAATCTACTGGAATCGCTTTTGGACCCGCGTATCAGGTTTGTTTAGCATCTAAACTCTTTACTCTTTCTTGGAATTTTTGGGATGCAAGAATCTAGGGTCTGTAGTTTCTCTGGTTCTGTAAATCGGATGCCTTTTCTCATAATTAGAGAGCATATTAAGTGATGTATATATTTGAAATTTAATTGGTTAAAGTATAGAGTAGGAGTTGTGAATTTAGCTTCTGTTTGTGGCTGCCATTGTCAAGTTTGTTTTGTCTTGCTGCAAAATTTCTTTGCAACGTCTTGGAAGCCATCTCTAGGGTCTCTTATTACTCTCGTTCTCTAAATTTAAACCCCTTAGCTTGTAGAGAGCAGATTGGGTAATCAAATATTTGAGAAAAGCCCAAAATTTAACTGCCATAAGAAAATAGAATATGAGTTGCAGATTATCTCTTGTCTGGGGCTGCAAAACTCCTTTGTGTTGATTTATATGAAGAGAGTTGCTTGATATAAATATCAATTTTATTGTATGAATTCTTTGTATTGTCTTTAAGTATTGTCTTTATCCATATTTGTCTTGCAGCCGGAGTCATCTTCATCTAAGGGGAAAGTGTCAAAGCTTCACAAGAGGAAGCATCAGATCACTGCGTTATTCATGGACATGAAGCACAAGGAGACAGAATTAGCAGAGAGACGTTCAAGAGGATTGCTCACAAAAGCCGAGACACAAGCTAAATACGGATGGTGATTTTGCTGCCGTTGTTTCTCCCATTTTTTTTTTTAACTATCTTCCAAGATCAAAGCTTTGAATGTAATATACTCATTTTCCTTTGTATGATGAATCTACTCTCAGCAGAATGCTTTTGAAAATGATTCTCAGAATTAACTCGGAACCTATCCCTGAATACAAACGTTCTATTCACTAGTCTTGTTTTTGGGAGTTAACAAAAGATCTGAACCTAGTTGATCACTAACAGAGCAACTCAATATCCTTAAGTTTTGGCAAGTGGTACAAAACTCATTGGCCCTGGACAAAAAATTTCTGATTTAGCTTCCTACTATCTAAGGGTCTCCGATCCAAAAAGCATATTGCATTTGATTGTGTTCATCAACATTTTCCTTTGTTATGTGATCTGCTTCGAGCCTTCGGTCCTAGATTTCGTCTTTTGGCGTCTGAACGAGGTCTAAGCTGCAGAGAGAAGCGACCATTCAGTTTTTAGATCCTTGATGAGACCAGAATGTTATGGTCAGGAAAGAACAAACAAGTAATAAGAAAGATAACGAACCATCTTGATGTACTTGAGTTGTTTAAGGACCTCACTTGTCTCCAGTTCCTGAGGAAATGAACACAAGATGCATTGTATAAACTTTGATGGGATTTTTTTTTTGAGTATGTAGAAATCTCTTCAACAATCCAAATGAAATTTTCATCAAGAAAAATGAAGCAAAACTGTACGAGAATTTTGACTGCTTTTAAAGTACTAGACTCTCATTGCTGCTAATTTTTCACCCTCGGAAGGATTTTTCTTGAGGAAAAGAAGATAGTTGTAAAGAGAGTTTCTGACCTGAGGTACGGCACAGTCAGCACGAGATGGATCCCAAAAGACGCAGCAGTAGCATTCCCAGTCTTTGGTCTGTACCTCTGAAGGAGGAGCCCTGAATATATCCAGTCAAACTAAGCATACTGAGTAATTCATATTTACACCAATGGTTGAGTTATAGATATGAGACAAGGAAGAAGATATCGATAAGAAGCCTGATGAAAAGGCGATAGATATAAAACTACACATTCAAGCATGAGCCAAAAAGCATAACATGTAAAATTGTTTAACTTACCTACGCCACTTTCCGCAGATATCTCCATTAGTATCTTCATCTCTGCATTGGAGCCAATTCACTGCAGAACATTGTTTCTTCCTATTCTTGGCTTTCTTAAGATCCTGCAAAGAGAGAAGAATGGCAGCTCTCTAAAATCCAGCCAAGTCTATGACAACATAAGACATGCATATCCACTAAACTGAGAGCTTACATGCATATATTCTGACTCATCAATTTCCAAGGGTTCACCAACAAAAGAAGAATCACTGCATTGAGATCAAAATGTTTTTGTATGTCAGTTAAATGAAACAAAGGCCACTCGTTTTGGTGAAAGGAACAACACTCATTTACCAGCAAACAGACATCTTTGATAGTACAATAGGACTCAGAAATTCAAAGTACTGCTGATTATTGAAGTGCATACCTCATTGTTGGACCTGACCAGTCTGGAACATCTGCTTGAAACTCTTTTCCTATTCGAACTCCTATAACAAATGGTACTGTAACTCTCCATTTCCGTTCCCGTAAAATTCTCCCCTTAATCTTGGTCTTTGACGACTTCTTTTTCAAACAGGATGGACAGAGCCAGTCATCAATCTCTGCATCTTTTTTCAATCGAACACCGCAGCAGCTTGTATGATATGCCTTTTCACATTCATCACAAATTAGCATCTTTTCCACAGTTCCTGGCTTATCACAATGTTTACATTGCCTGAAAGGGCTGCTACTATCGTCTGTATCTGTCTCAGACACCCCAGCATCAGAGGAATTGCAATCATCTTCCCCAGTTTTACTGGAGCTTGAAGTAAGTTCAGAACTGGATTTCAATGACGAGCAGCTGTCATTTGTTCCACCAGAAGAACATGTCATTTCGGTATCGTTTACAAGTTCTAGGGAATGAGAACTGACAATAGAAAGTTGATCAACATTTTTCTTGGATTCGCTTGGGTAATGTCTAGGAAAAGGTCCTCTGAATTTGAACTTCTTCCGTCTATAAACTAGAAAGCCATTAACCCGAGCACCAATAGATTTCCCTCTCTGCTTCCTCCGGCTATACATAAGCAAGGCATCAGATCTATCACCACTTCTCTTGGTTTCCCCAATATGACTTCCAGTAAAACTGCCATTAGATTTCACTAACTGCTTGCTTTGACTGCAAACAGTTTGATGACCACTATTCTTGATTTCTCCAAGGTTATGTCCAGTAAAAGTACCATCAGCTTTAATTGTCTGCTCCCTTTGGCTATATGCAGAAGAGTCAACTTGATCACCGCTTACTTTGGTTCCTCCAGTGACAAGTTTGCTAAAACTACAGCTATTAGATTTTACTCTACCTTTCTTTCTGCAATACACAAGACAATTATCTGATTCGTTGCCTCTTCTCTTGGTTTCTCCACAGTCATGCCCAGAGACAAAAGCATCATCAAGCCCACTATCTGATTGGTTGCCTCTTCTCTTGGTTTCTCCACAGTCATGCTCAGAGACAAAAGTATCATCTAGCCCATTAACTGATTTGTTGCCTCTTCTCTTGGTTTCTCCAGAGTCATGCTCAGAGACAAAAGCAGCATCAAGCCCATCCCCCCTTGTCGTAGTTTCTCCAGTAAAATTACAACTGGATTTCCCTCTTCTTTTCTTTCGGCTATAGACAAGACAGTTGTGGAAGCGATTTTTCCTTTTTGTGCTTTCTCCAGGGCGATGTACAGGGACAATAGAGTCATCAAGTGAATCATCCTGTTTCTTGTCGTTTCCTAGGTTATTTTCCACAGTTCCCTTCCTTCGATAGTACACAATAGAAGCCAGGGCCTTTTCAGATACCTTGTGCATAACAGATTTCTCTGGACAACTTACTTGAAGTTTTGAATGTTTTGAATCATCAAGATTCATTGCATCAGGGACTGGAGTAGCTTCAAGAAAGCTTACTTGAGACTGTTCAGGAAATTTGTGGATCATCTGATAAGTTTCAGCAAGAGATGCCCAATCATATGCAGCAAATGGGTCTTGATACTCGGGTACGTTCAGTAGATTAGTTTCAACGGAAGAGCTGAACGAACTTTCCACCAACATGTTTGCTTGAGAAACCCAAAAAGTATATGAAAGCACAGCACATCACTTCTCTAAGTACTGATGAATCTGTTGGTCATCTTCATGTAGTCCCTCCGGAAACTAATGGTAGAGTTCATATCCTTCTGATCTCCTAAATGTAGAAAACAAAACATGGAACAGAGTCAATATGCAAGAAAGCCAAGTCCATGATTACCATAACGGAGAAACAGTATATAATCTTAGTCGAATACATTGTTTTATATTCACCCCAGTCACTTATCAAGGAGCCCAAAGGGTTGCTCTCCTGATTCTAATTAGAATAGTTTTGTGTACTGCATTCTAAGCCCACACATATTTTCCTGATAACCTCCAATCTCACTGAGGAAAACAAGTTGGACTCCTCACTAAGTTGGTCCCTCTAGTGATAATATGCAAAAATTTCCATTCAGAAAAAACTTTAATCCTCACTTAATGTTAAAAGTTCTTGGATGCTGTTCAAATCCAAATCGAGCACCCAAGTTTGGAAAACCACAAAAACTCGGATCTAACATAACTCAACTCTGGAAACCCATGCACCCTTCAACCTAGATTATCTACTTTTTGATTCAAGCTAGGCCTATCTATAGCATCTAAAATCCAGGTAGAGAAAACGATTGTGAAGTAAGTAAATTTCTCTTCTATGCTAAAATTCCAGTTTCAATCCAAACAATCTCTCAACAATTTTAATCTTTCAGTCATATATTACCTGTAAAAATTCACAACAAACACACTTTCGTTCTTATGAAACCCTAGAACACAATCAATGGGCACAATAACCATCGGAGACTAAACACAAAAAAA
>VBRH01000472.1:6290-21822 GCA_014578085.1 Cardamine resedifolia | reverse complement strand
TTTTTTTTGGGAGTGATTGATCTGTTCATAAACCCTATATTATCTCATAAAACTGGATTTGAGGTTTTCTATATCATAATATTTTTAGTGCAATGTTTTGTTATTTTAGATATGCTCTTCTCAGAAGAAGCCTTTTGATCGATTCACATATACTCAAAGATGATAATTTTTTCATTGACAACCCCTTGTCGCAAAATCCGAGTAAGATTCTGTTTCCTTTGCTCATAGCATCTAATTTCATCAATTACTCTTTCTATAAGTTTATCTGCAAAGCATATACATTTATCTCTTTAGAGTGACCAGATATGCCGGCCTTGCTGATTAGAGGTCTTAATGATTGTTCAAACATGTGTGTAAAAGCTTATTTGTCTACTTTAAGAGCAGCATTGAAACTATATTATCAATGTAAATGTGCGATGATTGCGCTTCTTTAGTTATGCTTGGAGTAAAATCATGTTTAAATCATTTGTATGCAGATAGCACATGGGGTCAATTCTTTCGTAACGCTGAGTTGGAAAAAACACTTGACCAAGACTTATCCAGGTTATATCCAGAACACTGGTGTTATTTTCAAGCGCCTGGATGCCAAGGAATGCTAAGACGCATTCTATTGTTGTGGTGCCTTAAACATCCCGAGTATGGGTATAGGCAAGGTACATGTTTGTCACCTTCCTTTGTTTTTGTCGTAAGCTGCTGTTTCTTCGTTTCTGTCAACCTTTTCGTTTCTTGCTTAATAGACTACAGATATGAAGACAAACATTAGTAAAATAACACCAATTGAAATGGGATTTGCTCAAGTATCCTAATTCTCTTCACAAATACTTCCCGCTAAGAGGTCAACTGCTTATGTATCATCTGCTTGTTTGCATTTCTTTGCAGGAATGCACGAGCTTTTGGCACCCCTCCTTTATGTACTTCATGTTGATATCAAGCGTCTTTCTCAAGTGCGTAAAAACTATCAAGAGTATTTTACCGACATATTTGATAGTTTATCTTTCCAGGAAAGAGATATTACTTACACCTTTGATTTCAATAAGTTTGTGGACTCCATGGACGATGGGATTGGTTCCCAGGGATATTCAAAGAAAATAAAAAGTCTAGATGAGCTTGATCCTGAAGTCCAATCCATTGTGATGTTGAGTGATTCTTATGGGGCAGAAGGTGAGCTTGGCGTTGTCTTGTCTGAAAAATTCATGGAACATGATGCTTACTGTATGTTTGATACTCTAATGAGTGGGATTCATGGTTGTGTCGCCATGGCTAGCTTTTTTGGTTACTCTCCAGCCACCGGATCCCATACCGGGTTAACTCCAGTTCTTGAAGCGTGTACTGCATTTTATCGTCTTTTGGCTGTTGTTGATTCATCCCTGCACAGCCATCTAGTTGAACTTGGAGTTGAACCTCAGTACTTTGGCCTTCGTTGGTTGAGGGTGTTGTTTGGAAGAGAATTTTTGCTTCAGGATCTCTTGTTAGTGTGGGATGAGATATTTTCAGCCGATATTAATGTAAGAACGAATACGAATGATGAGGATAGCAGAAACCACTGCTTCAGGATCTTGGATTGTCCTCGGGGAACTTTAATCTCAGGAATGGCTGTTTCAATGATCTTATATTTAAGATCTTCCTTGCTTTCTACTGAAAATGCAACATGCTGTCTACAGAGACTATTAAATTTTCCAGAGAACATTGACCTGAATAAGATAATACAGAAGGCCAAGTCATTACAAGCTATGGTTTTGGATGCTGATGTGCGATCAGCTCTGTCAATTAATGGTATTTTCGACCAGAGCGGTTATGTACATGCAAGAACTAATAGTTTTCCATCTGACTCTACTTCACCTAGATCTCCTTTGATTATCGCACCTGAAAGCTATTGGGAGGAGAAATGGAGACTTACACAAGAAGAAGAAAGGCAGATTTGTTTGGAGAAACAGAGTCCTCCTACACAGAAGAAGAAGAGGTGGTTGAAGGTGACAAAACTTTTCCGAGCAGTGACTGATCTAACTAATCATAAGTCACGAAATGGAAAAAGGGAAGCAAACTCATCGCCGGTGACACAAAGTTTGCTTGAAGATTTGTCTGAGCAGATCCGTCCCAACCCGGGGGAAGCTAAAGGAAGAAGTCATTTGATAGATGTTGATTGTCCTGTGACTGTGAACAAGGAAGACGACCCTCCTCAAGAAACTGAGGAAGGAATTATAGATTTTCATTCGGCAGATGAAGAGAGTATAAAAAGTGGAAATTCACACTGTGAGGATAATGTATCTGTCTCCTCAGACCCAACCAGTCTTGTCACAGGTTCAAACTACCTTGAAAACGATTCAGATAGCATGACTGGGTCAAATATGTTTCCTGATGATAAAGATAAAAGCATAGATTCACCCGGCAACGAGAATTCATCTGTCTCCTCAGAACTAAACAGTCCTGCCAAAGATTCAGCTTACATTGGAAATGATTCAAATTGCAGTACTGGTTCAAATTCATTTCCTGATGAAAACTATACAGGCCAACAAACAAGTGTAGATTCACCTCTTTCTATATCTTCCCATCCGAGAAATGAGTATCCAGTAACTCAGTCTGATGAAGACCATTCCACATATAAATCTGTGGTCATTACCAAGGAGCCAAAGCTTTTACATGGATTAGTCCAATGGTTTTGGAAGCTTAAGCAAACTTTTTCCAGTGAGGAGACTTCTGATAGAAACACTTCTGATGTCACAAAGACCAAAGGTGTTGAAATTAACAAGAACCAAATCGTGTGCTATTCTGAGTCCCACCCCAAAACTTTATCTTCTGGCAGCAATGGAGACTCAGAACAGAATCTGATGAAGACGCTGAAGAACCTTGGCCAGTCCATGTTCGAACACATTCAGGTAACTTCTCAGTTCTCATATTCACTGTGTGTTTCAACATTTATCATTATATTCAAAAATATAAATAGAAAGACAGTAAAATATGGTATCAAACTGGTAAAAGTATTTCGCATATGGTTTTGAAGGTGCCAGTAACAAGTATGGTAATTTATTGCCTCCAATAGTATAGGATCATTAGAACAAGGAAATTTCGCCATTTCCATGACAACTTTACAAGCTCAAATGTTCTGATGATTTTAGCCTCTTTAATTTTCAGGCGATCGAGTTGGTTGTCAAACAAGAACCTGGTCCGGTTCAGGCAGGATTGATAGGGAACTTAGCTAAAACCAGTTTGATCGAAAAGGGACAAGTCACAGCTACGATAGCACTTAAGGAGCTTCGGAAAATCAGTAATTTGTTATCAGAGATGTGAGGTTGGGTTCTCTCATTTCATTTAGTCAGCTCTGTATATACATTCTATAATTTATATTTTTAGAGTAAATAATAAAGAGGAAAGTTACTCTTTCCAATCGAACAGTGGTTAGTTCTAAATGGTTAGAGGAGAGTTGCTAAATATGGGACGAATGATCAACTTCTTCATGGGTATTATCATTGATTATCCTGAGTTTGTATACAAAACAAAAAAATAAATTATTCGATGAAGAATAATATAAATGTTTTGCATCATATGAGAGAGAGCTTGTGTAAATATATTTGCAGGGAGCTTGTGTAATGAAGTCACAAAAAGCTTAAAACAATTAGTGGAAAACAAATGAAATTTCCTTTTTTTGCATACACGAGATAAAGCCTAGATTAGAAGCAAACACTTGTTCAAGTGCTTGTGTTGAAAAAGATTATTGAGTATGCAGAAAAAGGTAAATTACTGATATATCTAATCTATGTTATGGAAGCCAGGAAATAATGAAGTTATGAATCCAAAAACAATCATCTGAACCTCTTTCACTATTCCCCACCATTGGTTTCCTGCTTCAGGACCAACCATGTTCTCATTCTCGTTTTCATTAGCTCGGTTCTCTGCTTCGTTTTCCTCCCTACCTTGTCCTTCTACACATCATATAAAGAAGATTATGTTATGTTCTCGTTCTCATACCAGTAGGCGCCGCATCGTCATTTAGTGGTCTTTCGGCTGCTGCTGGATCATTATCTGCTCTAACAACATGCTTTTGAGGCCGAGGTGGTGCTGCGGCTCTATGTAAGACTCTTGAAAGCCATTGCACAAATGGTCGAAGAGCTCCAGTTTGGTATCTGTCAAATGAATAATGAGTCATGTACTTGATTTTTAACATATTTAACATACAACTGTTGTTATGCTCAAGTTCCAAGTGAAATTCACCAAAACATTTCATATGCTTACAGGTAAATCATTGTCGCGAAAAACACCAGAACAGCAAGCCTTTGTTTCGATCCATCTTGGTGGAACAAAAAGACAACAGCAGCGAGTTTGAGTATCAGGAACAAATCGAGCTGAAACGCGATCTGAAATCTCCATTCAACGGCTTGCCTTTGGAGAGCAGCTTGTTGTTGTTGTTGTCCTTAGCCTTCTCCCCTAGTCTCTGCTTCATTACGTGGCCCAGAGCTAAATGATATGCAAGTCAATAGAAAGAGAAAATAAATCATTACGCTGATAGAATCCAAACCAGTAAAATCCTTCTTCATATAATCCATAGAAAGGCTTTGATTAAAGATCAAACACTCAACCAAATGCCGAACCAAAACCCTAAGCAAGTCAAGCATGCCCAACTCGTAACTTTCTTTGAACTTTTTAGCTCTCAAGTAACCAACTCATTCGATTGTTATGGAACTGTCAACAAAGCCAAAATCCACTAATAACCTCTCAAGGCTAATTACAATGACCTAACTAAACTAACACAATAAAGACTAGTCATAAATAATCCTATTTTCCACTAAACATTTGATGGAAACAATGTCAAGGGATTAGAAACTTAACCCCTTCCATGGATTAAAAAAAAGGGATTATACGTACATGGGAATAAAAAAAGGGATTATACGTACCTGGGAATATTTGCAAGAGTGGTGTTATTCTTGTGGAGGCATTTTCCTTGAAACTGATCTAGAATTGGTAGTAATCTCTACTACTTAGGTCTAGTCCTATTTCGTTGTTTTGTATCTTTAGTGTATGGGGTTCTAAAGTGTTCATTTAAGTAGATGTCATTGTGATCAGGGGCGGCCCAATAAATTTGAAGGCCCTATGCCAACCAAAACATTTTGGCCATTTTTCTATAAAAAAAAATTGGGCCCTCATTTTTTTAATTTGGACCTTAGAAATGACCCAAAATTTTTGTTGCATGTGCAAATGTTCCACTTGCTCTCCCCATCAACGCTCCTGATTGTGACCATGCTCATAGAGCCGAAACTGCCTCTATGGATTCTCATCTTCTGAATAGGTTTTTAAACCCGTACATGTTTTGTTGTGCGTACATATAATAGTGACAATTGAGAACCTATGTCAGTGAATGAGGTCGCTTAATATCCATTTCACTTCAGCCCTTTCTAGTGGACCTTATAATTAAATATCTCTCTATGCAGAAATCTGAAGAATAAATTGTGTTGAGGAGGGTTCTCTATGGTGTTGTTGTGTTAGTAGATCATTCTTCCTTGTCCACCAAGTTAGCTGCAAATCTAGGAAAAAGTTAAGCATATGAAAAGCATGCATTCTCTTACCTATTGTTATGCTTTCTTGGCAGAGCTATTAACTAAGACAAGGAGGAATTTCATTTATAATTACATCAACATGAAATTTTATAATTTATGTACATGTACATGTAAACCATCATTTATTTTTATTTTTTAAATGAATAGATATATGAAAACAAATACAACATTTATATATATTTGTCTCATTATCATTTTTCACCTTTTAATGTCCAAACGATATGTAAACTAACATATTAAAACAAACATAACATAAAACTAAATTAACAAACTGTTACTTACATATAGGATATTGATGGTGAAATATTCATTCCACAATAATTATTATCAAACCTAAATTTTTTTATCATTTATTTTTTGGTTTTTATTATTTATCAAAAACTTCCGGTGGTTTTTTGTTGGTTGACAATTCTTCAAGTGGACTAATTGTTTAGAACCAAATAATAAGTTCTCATGATTAGTTGACAATGAAAATTTTAAACTGAGTTTGTGGATAACATAAATAAAACTGCTAGTGACTTAAACAAATCTAAAAATCAATGTGGGGTGAAGCAGTTAGGCTGAAAGGTTTGGAAAGTAATGTGGAGAATTTAACTTGGTCTGGTTGGTTCAGTAGACCAATTTGAATTGGTTTGTTCGAGTTTTTGGTTGTGTTGGATTATATAAATTAAAATTATTGCACGAAAATTGAAAAAATAATTTTTGATCAAATTATTAAGTTTTAAGTTGAGTTTGAAATTCCTTCCAAAATATGTTAAATGAATTTTTATCTACATTTGTAAATCTCTCACATAGAATTTTTTTTTTTTTTTTTTTTTGATAAAATGTGAACTCTCACATAGAATTTATTATGCAGAAATATTAAATAATAACTAATGTTCATCTCACAAAAAAACACTTGATATCTAAGTAAACCAAAGCATTGATATAACATTATAGAGTAAAAGGGAATAAAATATATAAAAAAGGCGAGGAAAAGAGAAAATTAAATCTCAAATCAAAACAATTAAAAGGTTGCTTAAATAATTAATGCAAAATCAAAATCCATCTAGACAAAAAATGAAGAGGTTGCTTAAATAATCAAAACATCATTATGCGTATGGAGATGATTCGAGCAACATTATGCGGTTCTATGGTTTTGATGTCGCCTACAGTTTCATTTATGTCTGTCTTCAGTTTCAACTGGAGGAAGCAATAAAGGATCTCTCTATGAGAACCAAAAAGTTTTCTTAAAAAGTTTAATGAAGAAAATAAATTGTGGAAAAATACTGGTCCTTCAAGTCTCTTTAGTTGTCTAATCAGAAATGTAGTTGCTAGTGTTGTAGATTTGCATGACAATAGAATTGTTCACCAAAATATAAACCCATATAGCTTTTTCATAATCTTCAAGGGGAACGAGATTACTGCAAAACTTAGAGGTTTGAGCAGGGGAAAAGCTTCCCGAGGACAATAAAACCTGAACAGATTTGGTATGCACCAGAGCAAACACAAAAGAAGAATAAAAATGAAGGTTTGACAAACGACGTCTTTTTCCTTGGATGCGTAGTTGGTTATTCGATATCTTGTGGTCAACATATATACAAAAATAACTTTGGCTTAGACAAGTCTGATCTCATTTACAACGAAGAAGCAATGAACATAGTTAAACAATCCCCTGAAGCTTACTATTTGGTTCAGAATTTGATTAGAAGACCTCATGCCGACCGGTAATGTTATCTGTTTTTTCTTTTGTAGTTATTTAAATTAATTTAACAAACCAATCAATCTCCTTGGTTTATTTTCAGTTTTACTGCAGAAAAAGCACTAACCGGTCGTTTGAGAGCATGGCAGTGTGAAAGAGTCAGGGTTTTCAAGTTTCTCTTTGACCGCTTTCTTTTCCATAACAACGTTGCACTCAAGGGCCGGTACCTCTGCTTCTTGCAGCTCTTTAGCTCTCCTAGCAATAGCATCTTTCAGGAACTTCTAGTATTGGGGTACCAGCATGATGAAATCCTTATTTCGATCTCCTTTATATGTTTATCTTTATATATTACCTGAGATTATCTCTAACACTACTCTATTTTCCATTTTTTTTATAGAATAAAAATTTCTTCAAATCCATTTTATATTATACTCTAAAATAGAATAATAAATATTATTACTTTATATTTGAAATAATAGCATTCGTTACTTATTATAGAAGTATGAAATTTTGATAATTTATAAATTAGTTTTTTATTTTTTTTAATGATTTTATTTTATAATTAAACAAAAATTATTAAAAAATGAATAAGTAGACTAGAATGAATCATTTGTTCTCGCTGGACAAAACATTCTCTTGATTGATTTAAACTTCCACGTCAACTTTACCAATACAAGAACGTTATGTCACCATGTAGCATAACTGGTTTGGTAGTTTTTTTGGGTTATTTTTCAATAAACCCCTCATCTTTCTAAATGTTTCAGTTATAGATCTAAATTTATTTATGTCAAGAAATTTTCAGTTAATGTTTTTGTTTCTCCAATCGTCTTACCCATGTTAAAGTATAGAAGTAAGATTGACTTTTGTCTTTGTTTATATCACTTACAATTTTATTTATGTTATACACAAAACTCAGTTTGAAACTTTCATTCTCAGCTAATCTAATTATAAGAACTAATTTTTTTTTTTTTTTAAATTAACCCACTAGAAGATTTGTCAACTGAAAAAGACCATTGGATGTCGTCATTATGTACTTGCAAAAGACCATTGGATGTAGTCGTTATGTACTTGAAAAAGACCACTAGGTATATTCCAACTTGCCCTTTGACTTAAAATTTTGTTTTAGTATTTGATTTACAATTAGTGCTTCACCATTAGTATTTAGTTGACATGGCTATAGTATACCATAATCTTTACAATCAAAGTATTGGAGAAAGAAACAAGCTTTGCATAAGCATTGCAGAAGAGGCTAGTATTGAATTTTTTTCTATGAGAAAGTGGTGATCAAGAGATTTTGTCACTACTAATGGCGCGTTACAACTTTCTTCCATTGATTTCATTCATAAGCTTCGTCACTGTTGTTGTTCTTCTTGTTCATGCTCAAGACCAATCAGGTATACACAAAGTCTTGCAAATACATAAATATGGCTGTGTTTTTAAGGCTTTAGTCTTTATGTGTTTGTGTTTATATTACAGGTTTTGTTAGTATAGATTGCGGTATACCGGCGGATTCGATCTATAATGATGAAACAACAGACATAAAGTACATTTCAGATGCAGCATTTGTCGAGTCCGGGACAAATCATAGCATAGATTCGAAATTTCAGACGAGTTCTCTTGAAAAACAGTTCCAAAACGTTAGGAGCTTTCCTGAAGGCAAGAGAAACTGTTACGATGTGCAGCCTCCGCAAGGAACAGGTTTCAAGTATTTGATCAGAACCCGTTTCATGTATGGTAACTATGACAATCTAGGGAAAGCACCCGAGTTCGATCTTTATCTTGGTGTCAATCTTTGGGATTCTGTTATAATAGATAATGAAACTATGATAGTTACCAAAGAGATCATTCACACCCTACGTTCGGATCATGTTCATGTGTGTCTTGTTGATAAAGCCAGAGGAACTCCATTCTTGTCTGTGTTAGAACTCAGGCTCTTGAACAGTGATACTTACGAGACGCCTTATGATTCTCTTATGTTGTTTAAAAGATGGGATCTTGGAGGACTTGGGGATCTTCCTATCAGGTGAAAATGAATACTTTTTGTTTAATATATATTTTTGTGATAAGTTCTGTTTTTTTTTTCCTTCTTCTTAAAAGTTGGTAATAATATAGGTACAAGGATGATGTTTTTGACCGGATATGGATACCTCTAAGGTTTCCAAAGTATAAAATCTTCAATGCATCGCTCACTATAGATTCGAATACCAACAATGGATTTCAACCAGCTCGCTTGGTTATGAACACTGCAACTTCACCTGAGGATTTAAGCCAAGACATAATCGTTTATTGGAAACCAGAAGATCCTACTTGGAAATATTATGTGTATATGCACTTTGCTGAAGTTGTGGAACTGCCAAGTAATGAGACAAGAGAATTCTCGGTGTTACTTAACGACAAAGCAATCAACATGAGCATGCGTATCTTTAGCCCGCGATACTTGTATACAGACACGCTTTTTGTTCAGAACCCTGTGAACGGAACAAGACTCGAGTTTCGTCTTCAACGTACTGTTAAATCTACACTTCCACCCATCATTAACGCTATTGAAACATATCGTATCAACGAGTTTCTTCAGTCACCTACTGATCAACAAGATGGTATGGTTTCATTTTCTTAAACAAACTTATTCCTTTTCATTATTAACTAAATACTTATCCATGTTTCTTTTTAACTCTAGTTAATGCAATTATGAGAATCAAGTCCAAGTATGGAGTGAATAAGAACTGGCTTGGAGACCCTTGTGCTCCATTAAAATACCCTTGGAATGATATTAGCTGCAGCTATGTCGATAACGAGTCTACGAGAATTGTTTCTGTGTATGCATTTCAACAAATGTTTTATTTATGTTTTTGCTCTCTTTCTCTGTTCCCTCACAAGGGTTTGTGTGATTCTGCAGGAATTTATCATTCAGTGGCTCGACTGGCCAGATTGATCCAGCCTTCTCTAACCTTACATCATTACAGAAACTGTTTGTATTTTCTTGGAAATCTTTAGTACACATAGTTTTGGAACTATTTTTAACTGATGCAACCAAAATTTCATTACAGGGACTTATCAAACAACATTTTAACAGGAAACATACCTGATTTTCTCGGAAATTTACCTAACTTGATAGAGTTGTAAGTCATACTAACTGGAACTTGCATAGACAATGAGATCTGTAACTTGGGGAATTTATTTTGATATCACGTTTATGTCTGCAGAAACTTGGAAAGAAACAAGTTAACGGGTGCTATACCGGTAAAACTGCTAGAGAGATCAAAAAATAAAACTCTTCTGCTAAGGTTTGTTCATGATTATTATTTGGCTTTTAAAGACAATGTAGATGTTCTGTTGCTGTCGAACCAATTCTGATTTATGTTTTGGCCTATTGGGTTCATGGTTTCTTTATGTCTCTGCATTTTAATCCTAAGATATGGCGAGAATCCAGAGCTCTGCGTGTCTGCTTCATGTCAAAAAACTGATGAGAAGAGAAAGAAGAGTGTATACATCATTCCATTAGTAGCATCTGTTGTGGGAGTGCTTGGTCTTGTAATAGCTATAGCTTTGTTTTTGCTGTACAAGAAAAGACATCGAAGTGGTAAAAACATCAAGAAACTATATATCCAAAATGTTTCTTTTTTATTTTATTTCTAGGATTACTTGTAAGACAAATTCTCATGAGATCTGTACAGGAGCCACTGGTGGTGTTGGGACTGGACCATTGGACACAAAAAAGCGATACTACAAATACTCAGAAGTAGTGAAACTTACAAACAACTTTGAAAGAGTTCTTGGACAAGGAGGTTTCGGAAAAGTATACCATGGTGTCTTAAATGACGACCAAGTCGCTGTCAAGATTCTGTCTGAATCATCAGCTCAAGGTTACAAAGAGTTCAGAGCAGAGGTCAGTCTCTTATATATATATACATTAAAGTATAAAAGTTTCAGTCTCTATAACATGAGTTATGGAATCATCAGGTCGAACTTCTTCTAAGAGTTCATCACAAGAACCTAACCGCTCTTATCGGATACTGCAACGAAGGCAAGAAGATGGCACTTATCTATGAGTTTATGGCTAATGGAACTTTGGGAGATTACTTGTCAGGTAATTCTCTCTTCTACTTAGTTTTGATCACTGATCTTTTGAGAGGAAACCTAACTTACCTTTTGGTGTCTTTCTTTATCAAAAGGGAAAAAATCTCATGTTTTGAGCTGGGAGGAGAGGTTACAAATATCACTAGACGCGGCACAAGGTTTGCGAAAAACATGTACATAAAAAGGAACTGAGAAAAATCAATCTAATGAAATGAAATATTTTGTTTGTTTTATTGAAACTCAGGGCTTGAGTATCTTCACAATGGCTGCAAGCCTCCCATTGTACAAAGAGATGTTAAGCCAGCTAATATTCTAATCAATGAGAAGCTTCAAGCCAAGATTGCTGACTTTGGATTGTGTAGAAGCGTTGCACTGGAGGGTACTAACCAAGACTCAACCGCGGTTGCTGGAACTATCGGTTATCTCGACCCTGAGTAAGTAAAAAAGCTTCTTCTACTACTATGTGAGTATGTTCTGGTGTTAGCTGTTAAGGTTTCTGAGACATTATTTCATATAATGAAGGTACCACTCGACGCAGAAACTAAGCGAGAAGAGTGATGTTTACAGCTTTGGAGTGGTTCTTTTAGAGGTAGTCACGGGCCAACCAGTGATTACACATTCAGCAAGAGCAGAGAACAGACACATAAGTGACCGGGTTGAGTTGCTGCTGTCCACAGGAGATATGAGAGGCATTGTGGATCCAAAGCTAAGAGAGAGATTTGATACTGGTTCAGCATGGAAGATCACTGAAGTAGCAATGGCTTGTGCATCTTCTAGTTCTAAAAATAGACCGACGATGAGTCAGGTAGTGACTGAGCTGAAGGAGAGTTTAAGCAGAGCGAGAGCTGGTGGTGGTTCTGGTGCTAGTAGTTTTACTGAGCCGGCTATGACGAATATTGATTCGGGAATGTTTCCTCAGGCAAGGTAAATTAAATGATTGTCAAATTCATTTGAGTTTTTGTTCTGTGTGGAGTGTGATGATGAAGAAGAAGAACAAAGTTGAGTTGTGTTTGCTTTGTAAGATAATTAAAGTTCTAGATTAAAAAGTTATGGTATTGCATATAAAAATGGTGATGTAGCTAGTTAGATTCATATTTTTTATCAAGTATTCAAGAATCAAAATCTTGATGAAAACACGTATAATTCCGGGATGCTCTTTAGAGATTATCCACCAATGTTGAAATAGTTCAAGAATCTAGTAGGGATATTGCTATGTCACTTGCAACTTTTAAATGTTATCCATAAACCAAGTTCACTTAATAATACTTAGCTCTCTGCTTAGCCTGTTTAGTATGAATTGTAGTTGTATTGGTAAAGTTGACGTGGAAGTTTAAATCAATCAAGAAACTGTTTTGTGCAGCGAGAACGAATGATTCACTCTAGTCTACTTATTAATTTTTTAATAATTTTTGTTTAGTTATAAAATAAAAACATTTAAAAATTAAAAGACTAATTTATAAATTATAAAAGTTCAACACTTCTATAATAAAGTAACGAATGTTATTATTTCAAATATAAAGTGGATTAGAAGAAAATTTTATTCTATAAAAAAAAAGAAAAATAGAGTAGTGTTAGAGATAATCTTAGGTAATAATTTTTTTATAAAGATTTTCACTTTTAATTATGTAATATATTTTTGATTATTTAAGCAACCTCTTCATTTCTTGTCTAGATGGATTTTGGTTTTGCATTAATTGTTTCTCTTTGTCATAATCATTCCCAACCTAAAACTCAAACAAACCAACTCAAAACTTTAATTAGCAATTCTTAATTGTTTAATTGTGATTTAAGATTCAATTTTCTCTTTTCCTGGCCTTCTTTTTGTTATATATTTTACTTTTACTCTATAGTGCTATATCAATATTTTGGTTTACTTAGATATCAAATTTTTTTGATGAGATGAACATTATTTTTTTTCTTTCTAATTCTACTTCTTTTGCATAATAAATTCTATGTGAGAATTCGCATTTTATCAAAATAAAAACTTCTGTGTGAGAGTTTTGAAAATGCAGATAAAAATCCACTTAACATATTAAGAAAAGAGTTTCAAACTCAACTTAAAACTTAAATCATTTTATCTAAAATAAATTTTCAATTTTCGTGCAATAATTTTTTAACTTATATAATCCAACACAACCAAAAACTCAAACAAACAAATTCAAATTGGTATGTTGAACCAACCAGACCAAGTTAAATTATCCACCTTGACTTCCAAACCTTTTAGCCTAGCTACTTCAGCCGCCAAACCAGCTTTCATTTAAAGAATTTGTACCATCATTTTAGAAACATTTGATTCCTCACTTTTAACTTTCTCAGCAAAATTCCAATTGAGGTTTTGGGTAAGTCTAAAAACAAAAGACTTCATAAACACCTCATAATTCTTCTTCTAGCACAATTTCATCAAGTTATTGTTGCACAACTTTGTTGGAGATTTCTGGTCTTGTCGTATTTTCGAGTTTATTTGGATATATCATGTACATGAGCTTTTAAAGAAGAAGATAGACTTGTTGGAGAAGATAAATGATGAGGTGAGTTTATTTCTGCAACATTAAAACAATGTTTTAGGTTTTTTTTTTCTTTCTTTTGTGTGTCATCAATTCCTCCAACTTCTGAAAACCAATTGAAACCCAAATGAATCAAATGTTGCATAGGTGTTGGAGTTGTATGACAGAGACCATGTTTAATGTTTATGTTTTGTTTTGATTATCTATCTATCTGGATCATGATCTATCAAGTTATCAATTAAGTGTTCTTTTGCCCGGATTATTCTCCCTCTTCGAATAAGCAAGCCTCACTAGTCCATTGTAATTTCTTTTATTTTTATTTTTTTGTTTAAGCTAGAGCATGTCCATGAATACAAAATATCTATTCACTAATCCTGTTTTGGGAGTCTAACAAAGACTTGAACCTAATCAATCTCTTACAGAAAATCTTACTATATCCTCAAGTAACAAAAATTCTTGAAATTTTCCTTTGTTATGAGATCTTATGTGACCACTGGGGTACTGCCTTGAACGAGGTCTTAGAAACTCAATGATATTTGCAAGAGTGGTGTTGTTCTTGCGGATGCATTTTCCTTGAAATTGATATTGGAGTTTAGATGAATGTTTATCGGAGGTGATGCAGAGAAAGAATTGAGTAATTGGGTCGTTGGATCCAGAACGGCATTTGGTAGAAATCTCTACTTCTTTGGTAAGTATCTAAGTCTAGTCCTATTTGGTTGTTTTGTATCTTTAGTGTTTGGGGTTCTAAAGTTTTCATTTCATTTGCTTTTTTGTTCTGCAGATGTCATTGTGACCATGCTCATAGAGCTGAAACTGTCTCTGTGGATTCTCATCTTCTGGTTAGGTTTCTAAACCGTTCATGTTTTGTTGTGCGTACATATAATAGTGACAACTGAGAACCTATGAGGTTGCTTAATATTTATTTCGCTTCAACCCTTTCTAGTGGCCCTTATAATTAAACCTCTATCTATGCAGAAATTGGAAGAAAATTTTTTGTTGAGGAGCGTTCTTCTCTATGGTGTTGTTGTGTTGGTAGATCATTCTTCCCTGTCCACCAAGTTAACTGCAAATCTAGGAAAAAGTTAAAGCATATGAAAAGCATTCTCTTACCTATTGTTCTGCTTTCTTGGCAGAGCTATTAACTAACCTTGAGAGACAAGGAGGAATTTCATTTGGGAATGCACTTCTCAAGGAGACTTGTCAGGAAAGATTTCAATGAATGCAACGGACAGAAATGGAGAGACATATATCCAATATGCTTAATTTGACTGGATCTACTCAAGGCCCCTCTTCATAGGTAGAGATAAAAGATTTTGTAAGCGGAGATGGTGATAAGTTGTTTTACCCTTTCATGGTCATAAGAGTAACCACCTTCTAGTTATATAATAATGATCCCAATTCGTTGTTTGTTTGTTTGTTTGCAACACTAAAGGTATAAACTGTTTTTAGATTATGATTTCTGTCGCTTACATGAGCAGATTTTCGAAGACGAAGAAGTGAGATATAAGTATCAGAAACACACTTGCAACTATGTGCAAAAGTGGTTAGAGAGATCTGGCAAATGTTTTTTTTTTTTTTTTGATAAAGGATCTGGTAAATATTGTGTATGGCTCTCATTGTATTGTTGTTGTTTTTTTATATCAGTCTACACCATCAAATGTATACATGAATAACTGATTGCATAAAGTCATTCAACTTTTACATAAAATGCATTGTATGAATAT
>VBRH01000471.1:62052-80899 GCA_014578085.1 Cardamine resedifolia | reverse complement strand
CCAACCGGACTTGAGGAGAACCTTGATACTCAGCCTTCAATGCGTCTCATGCCTCTTTTGATGTTGATGCTGCAGCAATACGTGAGAATATTTGATCCGTCACGGCAGTTTGCAAAATCTGCAAAGCCACCGTATCATTCGTCATCGCTTCTTCTCTGAGCGATTTTGCCCTTGCTGTTTCAGGGATTTCTTCTTCTTGTACCGGTTCGACCGGCACGCCTTCTTCAATCACATACCACAGTTTTCTGGTCCTAAAAATGGTTGACATCTTAATGCTCCAGAAGTCGTACTTCTCTCCCATCGAATATAGGGATCACTTGATGTGAAGAGCCTTGCATCTCGATGAAGTTGTAGAATTAGTGCTTTCTCTTCTGTCCTCTCAATCGTAAAGCTCTGATACCATGTTGGTGTTGGAGTGTTTTACGGAAATGAAAAAAAAACCAGAGTATAGAAAAGAAAACAGAGTATTAGCCTTTAAACAACTTTTATTAACTTGATTGTATTACTTTTTTCCAACAACTCTAAACAACTCTAAACAACTCTGAACAACTCTGGACTTTTACTTATACTATTCGAATCACTGTGTTGAAAAAACATAACTATGTAATATTAAAAAGACACAACTATACGAATGATAATTCGTGACTCTTAACTTAATAACTAACTTATACGACTTTGGTTTATACGAGATTTGATTATACTTCAACAGATTGCATTGCAGAAACAAATAAAGAGCAACCACTATTCTTCAGAACATAAAACGTTTCATAATTAAGACTTTAACCACAAAATGTTTTTCTTTGCCTCACTGAGACAGATAACACCAGCTAAGTCAAAAGTATCAGGAACAATCTATAACCAAGTCTTCTCATCACCGAGATGCAGCCAAGTAAATCATAAAAGAAAAAATACCATAGAGAGATAGCAAGAAAACGATATTTGACACAATTGAGGAATGTTCCAGATTTAAAAAGAAATCATAGATTCAGAAGTAATTACTAATTAACAACAATTTTTTCATACGCTAATTAACCGTTCAAAATATGACTTAAACAAACCAAAATTAATTGTAGAGAAAAAACATAAAACATCAAAATCATTCCAAAAGTTTAAGTCAATAATTAACCGTTCAAACTCATTTTTGCATACGCTAATTAACCGTTCAAAATATGACTTAAAGAGAAACTCCTCGGTTTGTGATTTGGTCTAAGATGTGTCTGATTTTGTAATCTTTTTGACAAGTGAAAAGAAAAAGGTCTTTATATCTCTCTTATTAACCTCAAAAGATTACACTGTTTCTTGAAACCTTTATAGGCTACAAAAATAGTATATAATAATTACAATATACTGATCTTCTTATTTTACATTCACACAAAGAGTGTGTTCTGGGGTCTGGGATAACTATACAAAAAAGTGGGAGGATCAGAGAGAGTCTTGGTTAAAGAGGTTATAGCCTGAAATGAGGGAACTGAAAGCGAAGGCAAAGAAGGCCAAGAAGGACATAGCAATCGAGGCACTCGCCATCTCAGTGAAATCGTCTTTTCCCCAGTTTGAAACCCAATCATCAACACGAGTGACTGCTGCTGTTGACGCAGATATAAGCATATATGCAAGTACCTGATAGTAAAAAAAAACTACTCTTCCTCAGAACACAGAGTCACAAACCTTTTCTTGTTTATAAATCTGTTTTACACATGCTTTTGAAATGTAATGAAAGGAGTAGTTTGGTCAAACAAACAAGTATGACAGAGTCACTTTCACCATGTGTTCCTAACTACTATAAGATAAATCCCTTTCCACATATACTAGATATGCTAAAGCATAAAGAAAAAGGAAACAAAAGAAAAAAAGATTTGATGAGTGTAACAATATTAATCACAAAGTGCTTTTCTTTGCCTCACAGGAGACAGAGTAACACCAGTTGAAAGTGCAAGTCTAAAGTATCTAAAAGTGCAAAGTATTCTCATCACAGATGCAACAAAGTAGATCATAAAAGAACCAAAGGAACACCATAGAGAGTGCAAGATAAGGATCTTTAGAATAGCGAGAATGATAGTAATTTAACACTTGCCTGATCCAAGATAAACTCAAACAGAGGTCGAAGGTGGTGGCTGATCAAGTGCTTCTCTTTGACAAGATGGTACGCTAAGTCACATGCTTGAAAACTTGAATATATAAAAGCAACCACGTTCACAGACAAACAAAACCTGTCACGGATATCAGAAGATGACACATAGATATCAGTTTGGTCTCAAAATCAAAGCATAATAAACTGACAGCCAAATGGAAATTGAAAATGAATTCTTACAATCCAACAAATAAAAATCAATTTTAAAAGGAAGAGACTGTTAAAGCCATAATAGAAAAAAAAAACCTAAATTTACTGCCTCGAAGGCCTTCACCAAGTTGAAACCAAAAGATCCAAAAGCTTTCACGAGTTACACATTAGACCAAGCAAGCATTGAAGACAATTCACATGTACAAAAGTAATCCAAATTGCTTATCAGATCAACCAACACTTGTAAATATTTCAACTTGAACATTTCAAACCCCTAAAACCCTAAACTAAACCCTGCACCCAGATTCAACCAATTGAGAAGAAGAAGAAGAACAACACACAACAAAATGAGTACCTGTACTCCTTATAACGATCGAAAGAATCACCACTCCAACCTTGAGTTTTATCAGCAGCCATAATTGAGAACGAAATCAAAGCCAGCACAACCTCACTTAACCGAAACCCTAAAGCTGAAAACTTTACTACCTCTTCCCTCCTCGACCTCCTCAAAATAGCCAAAACAGCTCCAGATCTTTGACCACTGCTTCTCCCTAAAATAACCCTCGCACTCTTCCTCGTCGTCACAACAGGAGGAGTTACTTCTTTCACAGAGCGATTGTGGTTATGAACCACCACAATCGGAGATGGAGTTTCCTCTTTCATCACCGGATTCTTGTTTCTCCTACTCTCCTCGGGTTTAAATTTCTCTTCTTTCTCCGATTCACTGGAATGTTCAAGCGAATGTGGTGGCGATGGAGACGAAGAGTACTGAGTAGTGGAGTTATCAAAAGCTACTATAGCCATTGAAGTATCCGTCGGAGGTGGAGATTTCTCCGTGGAAATTGAAGAAGGCGACATCGTCGGTATCGTCTTACCTGGTGATCTCATCGGAGAATTGAAAGTTAAGAAACGAATTTAAGGATGAGGAATGATGATCGGACAACAACGCAATCGAATTTAGGAAAAAGGCGTCAAATTGAAGCCAAAAGGAACAAAAGTGAAGTCATGTAGAGAAAAGAATCAGACAAAGAAGACTTTGCAAGATTCTTTGTCTAATTGCCCTTGTATTCTTCTCTATTTTAGTATACTGCCCCATTATTTTAAATATTGACAATCTACACCTATAGCTTTTAGTAATATGCTTCTTCTATAGTATTTGGTTTTCGATATTCTGCACTTGTAGTTTTGATTTTCCACATGTGCCCCTTGGTTTTGACACTAGCTAATAAATGGCATGGTCGGAATTTGATTATTATGGGTTGAATGTAGCTTTCATTGATATAAACGCTAAGGGACAGTCGTTTTTATAGGGAACTATATTTGGTGCTTGAATACAATTTAGCACAAGATGATCAACATGTTAATCCTGTTCGTTTTATAATTTTTAGTCTAAGGACGACACATCATATTGTTCACCTTATTGTCATTAGCAAGTTCACATAATTTCTAATTCATATGCTCACACACTTTGTTTCATGCTATATATAGATGGAAAATTGCATTATGAAATATTCATTGAGGGTTTATTTAAAATAACCATAAGATCTTAAGCCGAAACTCAATCTGATTATGGTCAATGATTTCTCAACCCACAAGATCATTTCTTCAGCCATGAACCACACTGAATTTGCTTACTATTTGAAATTTAGAAGACATCCATTCTTCTCGATATATTTTTAATTTAAAACTTTGAGTCAGGTAGAAGAAGAGAAAATACAGAACGCCATCCTTGGTCAGTGATATGAACATTGTCCCAAAAGAAGAATGACTTTGGATCTTTGCAAAGAGTGAACAACTTTTCACCTCTCAAGCTTACATCTCCACAAGAATGACCTGGTTTTGTTCCCACACAACATGCCTTCAATGGTTCCGGAAATGTCGAAACTCCTGCGCCCAAAATTAAACATTCGTATACGGTAATTTATATAATCCATCTTAGTTCGTCTTCTCTAAATGAATATAGTTATTTAATCTACTGCCATTTGCAAAAATAAAAATAAAAACTAACTGTATTTTTTTATCTTGCACTCGGAAAATCATCTTTGTTAAAAATTTGAAACCTATCTATCATTCATAAATTACTAGTATTAATGTTTTAATACAGAAATCTTAGAGCATAATGTTGTTTGGATAGATTTAATTCTGATCCTAGTTGCAAAATAAATAAAAAACGTACCTGGAGCTCCTTTGTTCTTGAATATGGTCAAGAAAGCATTGTATAGATAAAAAATGAGGAAACTTTTATCATTATCTTTCAATCTTCTCATTGTTTAGTTTTATCAGTCCTTTACGGAGAAGACTGTTGTGGAGGTATGCCAATGTGTCGTTTGTGTCGCAGCCTTTAGGAGTCACAAGCGACGGCCAACATTTCTGCGGCGGCGATAAAGCCACCAGTGCCTTTTTCACTCCCAAATCCTTAATTCGCTTCACATCCAACAAAATCTGTTTCTGCTGGACGACCCTGCCAATTATAACAATATTTAGACTAAGATATATATATATATATATTGTTGTCATGTCAAGCCTTTTATATAAAAAATAATATATATATAATTAAAAAAAACAAATATATAAGCCGACATAATATGAAACAAAAAATATTAATATGTTGTCCAATTCACATATACAAAAAATATATAAGTAAACTTCAGTAATCGATAATTTTAATAATCATAACAAAAATCAAACAAAATCCATTAGGAAAATGTGTTTAGGAAATTTTGATATGAAACAAGTCTAAAACTTCTAAATATAAGCCGGTTTATATACTTTTTGTTTGATTTGATTTACAAAATTAGGAAAATGTGTTTTCGGAAATTTTAATATGGATAAAATGGTTAACCAATAATCCATTATAATTAAAATACTCAACCGAATTTAAATAAGGACTCATAGAAAACTAGTCAACATATTACACGAAGAAATCTTAAAAAATATATTAAAAAAAATCTAGGAAAAGAAAGGGTTTTTATACCTGTTCGGTACCGTTGCGTCTGTTGTAAGTAAGGTAGTCATTGCCGACGATGCTGTAGAAAGCGACAGAGGAGTTGAGATCGGCCGGAGAATAAATTTTTCTGCGGAGGAAATGTTCAAAGGAATCGATCTGCACACTGGCGTTGGGGACGACTTTGAAAATAGTCTGAAACACGCCGGCTCCACCGTATGCGAAATTCATTCCTCTTCTCACTACTTGTGATCCCGGTAGTGTGCATCTCCCCCATTTGTATACAATCGGCCTTCTTAGTCCAATATACTTCGCTACATGATATATATAATAATATTAGTCAAACTAAATAATTTAATTGATACTATATGCTTTGTATACAAATGAATAATAACGCGATTTTATTTATGTTTTATCTATATGAATACAATGTACGACTACAACATGCCATGTAAAAAATTTCGCAAATAGAATTTGCAACCGATTTACATTAGGCTATATATATCTTGCATTTTGTGCGAGTGAAAATGTCACAAACGTTTTTAAAAAAAATGAATGTTACAATGAAACATCAATAAAAGAAAAAAAAATATTATTACGTAAAAGTTGTAATGTACAGCTATAAAATGTCTATCAATGTATGAGAGCTTTCGCATCCTGTTTAAAATATTACAAACATACCTAATATTTCGTTAAGTAATAATATATGAATCATGCATCATATCAGTATCACCAGAATCAAAGGTGAAAAATATTTCGTATTTCTAGGTAATGTGTACTTTAATTTGGTATGTGAATTTTGTGTTGGCAAATAAGAAAACTACATACCGAGATAATCAGTGGAGACATGACCATCGGAGAACCGCCCGCTAGGCGATCCCGGGAAAGTGATTCCGTAGGGAAACCTCCACGAAGCAACGATCGGAAAGGTGTGTTTCCAGTGTCTGCGTACGAGTCTCCGAACACAAACAACGTTTTCGGTTTGAAACCAAAAATGCCATCCTTTTGTGTCTGCACGCTCGATAGAGAAATTGACCCTTCTACCTTTTAGTAGTCTAGAACGATTAAAAACAAAAAAAAACAAAAAAACGAAGGAATTAAACCGATGATATATAATATATACTAATTGCTGTAAATTGATAAACGACATAAATTAAGCAGATCAAGAAGAAGAAAATAAAAACTGTATACTAATAGTAATACCTGATAGAAGAATCAGAAACAAGAAAATGAACCAAGGAGCGAGTTTATTTATCTTCAAGTTGGTTGGAATTGTTTTATGTGTCTTTTTTTTCCTGGCTTGGGAAAGGTACGAAACTGCTTGAAATTAATTATATATGCTAGGTGAGGGTGTGTGTCTCTCTCTTAGGTTTTAATTCTGGCATACCGTTCATAATTTAATTAGCGTTTTCCATTGAATTAACTAATTAATTGTATCTCTATAAGTTATTTCGTTTCTCCGGTTTCATGTTTTAGATATTTTTATTTTAAATAGTTTAATGATTTCTTGCCAGTTTAATTTTTGTCAGATTTGTCTCCCTTTGTTTTTTTTTTTGACAAGTTGAAGATTTTTTCTAAACAAAAACTTTAAATTTGGTAAATGAAATATGCACAATCTTATGACAAATCTGATGTCATTCAAATATGTCATTAAAATCCTATGTTAAAAAAAATTTCTAAACAAACAAGAATTTAAAGATATTTGTATTAAAATAAAATTTTTTATGTTATTCAAACATAAATTTTAAAATGTTTTATAAAATCAAGTGTTATTAGACTAATGATTTGGAAATATACAATCAAATATATTGTTATTGGAAATATATTAAGTTGCGTATTTTAGGTGATTTTGAAAAATTTAGTAGAATTTCTTAATTTAAAATACAAATATCCAAATCTTATGATTTTATATGGGATTTTAGAGAATTTTAATAACATATCACAATTGCTCTAATTTACCAAAATTCATCAAAACCATCTAAAGACTCATTAAAATTTAAATCACATCAAAATTTTTGTTGATTAATACACCCTGGAATGTAGTTGAGGTATGTATAGTTTTAAAAATTGTTCAAAATTTCTAATTATCCCCTACTTAATATGAACAGAACAAATAATTAATGGCTGAAATGCCACAAATTGAGAGAAACTAATCTGTCATGTCACAGCTGACTGTCATTATTGAAAACCCGAAACTATCTCTCATCTTTAAAAAAAAATTAAAATTGTGTTAAACTCATTGGCACCGGGTACAATTGGGTATCCAGTTGGCACCAGTTGTACTAGATTGGTCAGTTGCACCCGGTTGTATGCAGTATACATTCGGGTTGTACCCAGTATATCTCCGTGTTGAACCATAAAACCATATTCGAACCTTGTGCGCGCACCGAAGGTTCAAACCACTGAACTACCATGTTTTTCTTGGTATTATTTACAATTACATCTATATAACTTTATTTGGTCATTGAAATAGTATTATTGATTAAATTTTCTCCTAGCATCTCAGAAATGGACTCTAGAAAAAATGTAGAATTTTTTGAAAAAAAAAATACACTGAGCTCTAGTTTATTGGTTCGACTCTTCATCCAATCAATGGTCATATAAAATATGAAAGATATGTTTTGATCAGATTAATATGAAATATATTTGAAGTATTTATCTTATTTTTGGAAATTATACAAAATTCTAAACCTCTAAAAACACCGACGTGGTATTTTGTCAAATAGACTCTCATAATTAAGTCAATAATTTAGAACACGGCGAATAATTAATAAAAATCTGAAAAATTATAAGTGTAGATGTTCCAAAATGCTCATACATTCAAATGCTCATACATTCAAATGCAACGGTAACAAATACATCTGACCGGTTAAAAGATGATCAAACCGTCGTCTTTCATCTATCGTATAAACAATTTTCCGAAAGGCGAGACATAATTTTATATATATCTTTCTTTTTTCCCAAAGAAATTCTCTTTTCAAAGAAACTCTTTTATTTTTTCAAGCAAAAGCCACACAATTATAAAACTTTAATTTCTTTCGGTAAGGAAAAAGGAATTGAAAGATGATGAGGCCGTCTCAACCTTAATCGCATGACACGTGTCCATAACACAAAAGTATTTTAAACATAACGAACGGCTAAGATCCACCGATATAATCGGGAATTTTCTCAGCGAAGGAGAAGAAGCGGTCAACGTAAAACCAAACAGCTCAGATCATATTTTCTGGAGCTTCGCCGCTATAACCAACGGATTAGCCTTCGCGATCTCCTCACGTCCCGCCGATTTGAAATCGAACGTGCATCCATGAACCTCCGGATACCTATGTGTCCCACAAAAAGTCGTCCCGCACCGGCACATAAATCCGGTCAACCCGACCCGTTTCCTACACACGGTGCATCGATTCGGCCGTTGCGGCGGCTGTTGCTCCGTCGGCGTTTGAATCGGCTTCTTCTCCGCCGCCGGGATCTTTAACTCCGCCGCGTAATTTTCGAGGACAGGTGTGATCATAGACGACGTAGAGGAAGGAGAAAGAGATGATTCAACGGTTGATTTCATGGAAGCTTGTTGTTGTTGTTTAAGGCAGAGATCGCCGTAACAGTTTGAGCAGAGATTCATTGTGGCTGAGCTTCCGAAGAAACCACAGTTATTAACACAGAGACGGTGACCTTCCGGCGTCTGACATCGATGTTCTTCCGCCATGATTTTTAATTATTTTCGAATATAAAAACAGATCTTGGAGATAATTCGAGAAATTATTTCAATCAGGTTCTTCAAGAAATCTGAAGCAAAGACAAATCAACGAGGTTAAAGATATGCAGAGTTTTGGAGGGAAAATCGGAATCTGGTCACCGAGGTTGCAGAAAAGTTTCCTGCGTTTTCTCGGCAACCAAACAGAACACAAGAAAAGAAAAAAAAAGAAAAAAAAAAGACAGAGAGAGATGTATTGTTAACCTGTTAATGGAGAAGAATGATTCACTGAATTCTATAAAAGGTGAAACGGGTAGAGACAGAGATAAGAGAAAGATTTATACTATTAATCATAATAGCACAAAGAGAAAGAGAAACCAAACGGCCAAATAAAAATGATGATGATGATGATGATGGATGGACAAATTAAATCATTCTTCTTATTTTAACATAATTTAATTCTATGATATTTTTTTTTAAGAGTTGCAATCACAAACCCACTGATATTTTTATAATGTTTTGTTAGGTGCCAATTCTTTATTTGTTTGATGGTGCCACTGAAACCGTGTCGATATCTTGGTAAAAGAAAACTAGAGGAATCTTCAACCAAATTTTAAAACTGAGACATTTTCTTTCAATTGGCTCTATTTTATTTTTATCCAAATTAAATGGACGGTATAGGTAAATGATATACGGAAAAAAAAGTGAGATTCAACCATATAAATCTTTATGTATTTATATGTTGAAATACGTATGAGATTACGAAATATATATATATTGCTGCATAGAAAAAGAAGTGAAAAAGACAGGTTAGAAGAGGAGCCAAAGTGGAAGTCTAGCTTCTATTTCCATCCACTAGCACTCTTCTTCTCCATCTCTATCTTATCCTCTTCATCAGACTTTATATTATAAGTTTGATAATTTATACTATTTATATTTTTATACGTGTATGTTCACATTCACATACCCTCCAACGTCCTCCATATGGGCAAGAGACGATAAATTTGCCCAAATTGGATGACATTCCTTTTAACAAAAAAAAAAAAAGAGAAGGATGATATTTTTTTTTTCCAATTTAATAAGTTATTTTATATCACTGATACCAAGTTGCATTCTATCCAAATCTTTGTCAAGGTGACTAGTATCTTCATCAGAAGATCAATTTTAATTTAATGGTTTATATTTATAAATCCAAGTCTTCATGTGATTATTTTCTAAAATAGTTGTAAAAGTTAAGGATTTAGTTCTTACACCAAATAGTTTGTTTGTGAGTCGATGGGGTATATTGAGTTTGACTGTTATCAACAATAATAGTATAGAGTAAAACTATGTGCCTATGGGGTAGATTAGACAAAGCAAATGATGTATAAGATCCGCTTCCATCTAATATCTATTTCAGTCCGGTGAGGTAAATAAACTCGTCCAATATAAAATATGTTAGGGTCACTTGGGACAATGCAATAGTACCTTACAACGCCCAAATCAGAGTAACTTATTTAATAATTTCCGAATGATATATCTTCTTTTTCTTTTCTTTTTCGGATCTTTTTTTTTTCTTTTTCCGAATCCCCTTTTACTCTTCTAGTATTCGGATACCGGTTTGATGGATACTAAAACGAATAATCCTACCACTTGAGGGCTTTCGATAAAATGACCCATTTTGACAAGCCTATAGTTCTTGGTTTCTTGCAAAGAAGAGCCACTTTGATAGCGATTGGGGGGAGTTTAATTGAAACTCGGGTCGAATATTACGATGAACCACCGGTTCAACATATCCTGACTTTGTCTATAGACAATGATAAATGAGTAAAATAATAGAGATAATGAAGAAGGTTGGGCTAACGATTGGCATCAATTAACCCATTTTCGGCCGCCAAGATTCTCGTCCATCCCATGTTCCCACTTAACTTTCAATTTGTTAATTTATGTTTGGTTTTTTTGACACGTACCCTCATTATTGGTTTTTTTTTTTGTCGGCTAGAATTTCGTTTGGGAAATTTTATTATTCAACAAGTGCTATATTTCCATGTGTTCGGGCTTATTTTCATCCTTTCGAAGTTGAGATGCTACGAGCATTTGCTATTGATTCTGACGTTTCAATAAATATGACCCAGATAGGGTTTTACGTGATTTACATATTAATGCCACGAGAATATAGATATCGCTTTTATGTTAAATGCCACGACATTTTGAGAGTCGATACCGTTAATTATCAAGAATATTAACTATCCTTAAGATTTGCATGTAAAATTATATACTTAGTTAACTCTGAATAAATTTTTGATAAATCATGCTCTAGTTCACGTAAATTTGTCAAGAATCAAGATGAAGCTTAAATGTGATGAGGACAAAATGCTTATATCATTTACGTTCGGGTTTCGTTTTAGGCCCAAGACACTTTGGGCTTTTTCATTTTACGTAAAAAACTTTAAATGAATTATTATGGTTAGGTCGAATTAAGTGAAAATTTATGGAGAATGCGTGAACGAAATAAGTAACGTCTAGTCAACGACTCGTCGTCGTTGGTGACATAGACAAAATTAGTTACTTCCTCCCAATTTCCAAATCCTTTTTTTCCCGTATATTCCAACTTACGATTATTCTATGGGATCCTTATTTAATTATTTTGATTCCATTATTCTTTTTCTTCACCAAACCGTCCAAATCTCATAAAAGTTTAACATTTTTTTTTTCGATAAGAAAAAGTTAACATTTTAAATTTTAATCAAGAAAAAAACACATGGCAATCCTTTCTCACATTTTACACCTGTTATATATTTAAAAAAAAAAAAAACTCCTAATCAATTCAGTGGCTTTTTATTGATAAATCTCTTATGATGCGGCAGGAGGTTTTACTTTTACATACAAGAATTCTAATAAATTCGGAAATTTACAAGGAAAAGGTTGTAGATAATTCAATATGAAATAAGGGTTTATCGTAAAAGATAATTTTAGCATGATGGGTTAAAAAATGTGGCTTGAAAATAAGGTTAAGAAAATAAAAGTAATAGTAATATCCATCTGTCGTCACCGCAAAAAAGAGAGAAAATATAAACAAATAAGAAAAGCGTGGCTGGACGACTCAGCAATTCGTCTTCTTCTCTCCATAAATCTTTATTTTTCTTCCATAGCGAATCCACTTCGATTCTGCTTTTTACTTTCTATAAAAAAAGTTGCGGGTTTTTTTGATATTTTTCTCGTTAAAGATTCTGAATAAAAAGCTCAGACCTTTCTGATCTGATACGTATCTACAAATTCGGGAAGAAACTGTTTAAAAACGAGCAGAGTTTCAAGGGGTTAAGATTTTCATTTGCTGGGTTTTAATTCTTCTCCATCGTAATGGATTCTGGTGTTAAGATTTGTAACGGTGGGATCTCAAACGGTGACGTTTTGGGTATCTCTTTGAAGCGTGAGAAGCTCATTATCGATACAGACCCAGGAATTGGTGAGCTTCTTTCCCCTATTTTGATTAGTTTATTACTTTTGACTAAATGGTTAACCTCATAAAGCTTCCAACTTTGATCGAATCGAATCAAGATCTCAAGCTGAATCCTTTGATTAATAGTTGTGGTGATTTCTTGAATCTGTTTATCTGAGCTCATTGGTTGAAAAGTTTGGATCTTTGACCTCCTAAGCTTGCTGAATACAAAATTGATCTTATTAGTATTGTTGGTTTTTGCCAATGAGTTTCGTTTATGGAATCAATTGTAAGATCAATAGGATCAGTTTCAAGTTGTACAAAAGCTCTCTAACATTATGTGTGATTAGATGATAGCATGGCGATAATGATGGCGTTTCAAACACCGGAGGTGGAGATACTAGGAATGACTACTGTCTTTGGTAATGTTTCTACGCAAGATGCTACTCGCAACGCCTTACTCTTGGTATGTACAATGCCATCAGTTAAGTTAGTAACACTTCTTTGAAATGTTTTGCAATGTGTCTGTGATCTGTTTTCGTTTGTGCGTTGTGCAAAAGAATAGTGTGAGATTGCTGGCTTCCCTGATGTTCCCGTCGCAGAAGGAAGTTCTGAACCTTTAAAGGTACATTCATTCTCTCATTGAACCTAATTTAGGCCATGGAAATGGTTAGATCTTTGATATTAGGTGAAGTCAACCAGTTGTGACTTTAGCTCGACTTCTGGCTTTTTGTTTTGACTTAGGGTGGAATTCCCCGTGTTGCTGATTTTGTTCACGGTTCAAATGGACTAGGAGATGTCTCTTTTCCTCCTCCGAGTGGAAAGAAAAGTGAGAAAAGTGCAGCTGAGTTTCTAGATGAGAAGGTCTCACAATACCCGGGTGAAATCACCATTCTCGCTCTTGGACCTCTAACCAACCTGGCATTAGTAAGAATCATGAATCCACTCTTTAATCTTAAAATCCGATTTGTGTTTTGACCTTGACCAGTTTTGCTTCGCTTTAGGCCATCAAACGAGATAGTTCATTTGCGAGTAAGGTGAAGAAAATTGTTATACTTGGTGGAGCGTTCTTTTCTTTGGGAAATGTCAATCCTGCAGCTGAGGCGAATGTAAAACCCTCTTCTCGTAACCTCTTGTTTAATCTTTTGTTAATGAAAAAGAAACTGCCGGTTTCATTTTGTGACTCTGCTATATTCAGATATATGGTGACCCGGAAGCTGCAGATATCGTGTTCACATCTGGAGCGGATATCACTGTTGTTGGGATAAACATCACCACCCAACTTAAACTAACAGGTGAAGAAGCTTCGTCTCCTTCTCCTCTAACATGATCGATATCTCGTCATAAACCGCTTAAAGAAAATGTCTGTTTTTTACCTGTTTTAGATGATGACCTCTTAGAGCTGCGTAACTCCAAGGGCAAACATGGGCAAATGTTAAGTGACATGTGCAAATTCTACAGAGATTGGCACGTCAAATCTGATGGTGTTTACGGTAAGCAAGAAACTGTGATCAGTTAATCATATGCTTAGAAATTGCAGTTTTGATTGAAAAGTTTTATTTGCTGGTTTCAGGAGTGTACCTCCATGACCCGGTCAGCTTTGTGGCTGTAGTACGGCCTGATCTATTCACATATAAGAAAGGCGTTGTTCGGGTGGAGACTCAAGGAATATGCATTGGCCACACACTCATGGATCAAGGCCTCAAGAGGTTTGTAAATGTTCTTCACCAAAAAGACACTCTTTAAAATTTAAGACCTTGCTCTAAATAGCGGTTTCTGATCGAATTGCAGATGGAACGGAAGCAATCCGTGGGTAGGATATTCACCGATATCAGTGGCGTGGACGGTAGATGTAGAAGGGGTATTGGAATATATCAAAGCAAAGCTGATGAAGCCATAAAAGATGAGCTTCAGTGACAGACTCATTAGAATGTGAATATTCATTTGAAATGGCATCATCACATTCCTCTCTTCTGGTTCTTAATTTCATCTCTGTATTTGACCTGTATAAATTGCTAAATTTGGTATAAAAATTAATAAATGAAAACTATCTTTTCTTTTTTCTCTTTTATATGTTTGTTATGGTCTAGCAAGATCATATGAAAATTTCTCGGGAAAGTAATGAAGTTGACCAGTAGGAGAGAAGAAATTGGGGATAGGGAAACAGGTGGGTCACGTAATGTATGATCACAGCCAATGATAACAAGTGACGAGCTATCATGGTTGGAAAGTCGTTAAAAGTCGTTCACGTGTCAGTCATCACCCTCGTCCAATCATATTACATCTTCACACGGGTGAAAGACTAAAACGATTTTGCAATATCATTTATCATTTTACACCAAAGATCTACTTTGATTTGCGAAACAGAAACAGACGCAAAATGATATTGCAAAATCGGATCATATTGCAACATGATTATCTAATACGAAATATAAATAAATGTGTTGTGGGAATGTTTGTATAAATTGCAAATGGGTTGAGGTAATCCAAATTAATTAACATCCAATGGTTGTGGTTATAAGTTTTATTGAGCAGTTTATATGACTCATATAATTGTTAGGATTTAGAAATATATGTGTTTGTAGAAAAATTTTGATTGGTTAACAACGGATACCACATAGTTAGTATCATGTTAAACATGAAATAAACATAAAAATAACACAATCATTTTTGTTTTGTCTAAGAGAATATACCAAAATTATCAAAATAATTTCGTTTTGGGTTTTCAAATTCGATTCCATATGTTAAAAAAAAGTTATATATATATATATATATAAATATAATTTTAGTAAAATAATGATGAAAAGGAAAGAGTGTGAACATGTGAAAGAGGGTAGAATAAAGGAGGAGAGGATTAAATGTAGATGTGATAAAACAAGTTGGCCAATGCTCACTATGCATAATTGTATCTACAGGCAAGATGGTGGATGATGTTGATCATCATCATCATGAAGTCGGAACTAGTACTCATGAGTACTTCTTCTGCCTCTTTTTTTTATTTTAACCTTTAATTAAGAAAATGTTGAATCATTTATTACATCCAAACTATATACAGTGAATATGTGTGTGTATGCATGAACATTGAACCATCAAGGGAGCATACTTATGTCACATGTATAAAGGTCCGTAAACTGCTACTGTTTACTCGAACCGTTAAGAAGCAAAACCGATATAGTTGGGGACAATTTTTTTCGCAATAGTTGGAGACATTTAAACAATTAAATATTGTTGACCGAAAAAGAAAAAATAAATAAATATTAGATTGAAAATGCAAACTGATATCGATTAGTTGGAATAATTTTATGCTTTGAAATTTGTGAAATGTTAGAAAAAAAACACTATAAAAAGAACATCTCCGTCTCTAAAATTAGCTTGTTGGCACGATATACATATTATTAATTATTAAAAATAGGATTGTGTCAGTACTGTTGTTGTTGGCTTTTTTTTAGTTTTTACTCAATAACTTTCCTTTTTTCTTTGTCGTCCATGACTCAATAACTTCCTTAAATCATGAGGTCAGATTTTTCTTTTTCTTTTCCTCCCTTTTAACTAATTTTGAGTAAATGGTATTTAAGATACGCTGAAAAAGTTCAATATATAGGATAATTGCACTTGTTAGAAAAAAGGAGAAAAGAGAAAGAATAAAGGGGTTTTGTATAATTAGAGGGGTTTGGTCATCATTGGATGCTACAGAATAAGGGATTTATTATGAGAGTGGCAGCTACTCCTACTTCTAATTCGTGATTACCTAAGACCCATTTTGTCTCCCTTCTCTTAGGTTTTTATTTATTACTCAAGTAACTATACTCTTAACTTTTGAATTTCTCAATTCAAATTACTTAATCAGATCATATCAAATACTGTATTACTTAAGACCAAAATCATACGAAGTTGAAGGTTCTATTCACTTGGGTAAAGAAGAACTGGATTAAAACGAATTTCAGTTTTAGAGCCAATAGACTTGATGAAAACTTATACAGCATAAGTTATAATAGTCATCATATTTCCTGCTTCTAATTCTAGATCTTACCTTTTGTAACTTTTTCATTTGGTTAGACCGGGTTTTAGCTAGGCCAAACCGAAAGAAAGTTACTCGACCATCCACTTGAAACCTATATAAGCAAATTACTTTCAATATTCCAGATTAACTCAATCATATTTCTATATGGTTTTAAATATTGGAGCATGCATCCTGATATTGTATGCAATTTTGACCGTTTTTTTGAGTTAATAGTGGAGTTACTGAAACATAATAAGTATAATTCGTCCCTTTGATAACTTGCATTGACATTGAATGATTTTTATTTTAATGTTCACATACATACATTTTGAGTATGTTATGAAGTTCACTAAGCGAATTTAAAACGAAAAGAATATTCATGGTGTGACAAATCCATGGAAGATTATGAACCCTCATAATATGGAAAAAGATGGATTTGTAACACCTAATGGTTAATATATATTAATCTAAAGTAGCGCATGTGCATAAAGATACAATTTTGCACGATAGTGTAACACCCAGAGAGCAAAGTTAACACGATGCCTCCTCTTTATTTTCTTTCTTTTCCTATTTTAACTCATTTTATATCACTTTTGTTTGCCTTTTATGAAATTAAATATTAGTAACAAAAATCGTGTAGACGAAACAAAACAAAGTGGAACCCCAAAATGCAGGGCGAATGCGGAATGCTTGAAACAAATTTTTTTTTAATAGTTCTAAGAGTATATTAAAAACTTTTTGATAAAGAGTAAATTTTTTTTAAAAAACCTTAAATAGCTTATTTGTTGAGCATTTAAAAAAAAAAAAACTGAGCCATTGTCCCGATTTCTACATATCACTGTCTAGAGTGTTTTTAACTGATTAAAGGAAAATGTAGATGAAACAAAATAGAAAGTACATATATGAGATAAAATTCTGAAATCAATTTTGTAAGCATCACATATGAAACTACAGAAAGTATATATATGGATTCTCATCATTAATTCGTATAATATTTTCATCTGTGTGATATGTCTCACTTGCAAAAAGGAGCCCTTTATCTCTTAATTACTAATACACTTCAAACCATAATATCATTAGTGCTCCACCCCACAAAATCTTAATTAAATTATTCGTTGTATGTTTTAAAATTAGAAGATGGTATGATAATGTTTCCATGCAATGCAAATGGACGCACTTTATCTTATGGAGACCCAAAACATAAAAAGAAATAAAGTTCTAAAGGGACGAAATGATGACAAATTACAATGATTAAAAGTGGGAAATAGTTTCATACTAACGATTTAGCATACTATAGACCATACATTTTGATGTCCTACACATACAACAAATAAAAATAGCATTAGTATTTAATTATATACAAGGATACTTGTTTACATCACCATTTATCAAAACATAATTCATTGTTCAGTCTGTTTTTTTTTGTTTTCTTTAAATTCAGACTATATTTTGCTTAGTTGTTTTCAAGAAAAACCATCAGTTAAATTAGCAAAGAATACAACTAATTATTAACATTCAAACAATAAGAAGAGATCCATATTTCAATCTTATATATATATAATAGTTTATAAAACAACTCTTGATTGGTAAAAAAAATAAGTAAAACATTAGTTGAAGAGACTTGAAGTTCCATTTCCGTTCTTTATTTTAGAATTTATTGTTCAGTATCTATAGTACCAACCATATTCGAACTGTTAAAGAGGACTTGTAAAAGAAAAGGAAATAGATGAACGTTTTAAAGGTGTGATGGGATAGTTTTAACTTATAACAATTAAGGCTAATCATAATTATTCAGCATAACATTTTTGAGGGTAAATATGTAATTACAAGTTTCCTTAACAATAAAATGGATGACTCACACACACCTCACTACTTATTAATTATCATTGCCTTTGATGTAAGCAAGTAGTGCAACCACTATTTATTTTTACTTCCAATTTTTTTAATATAGTTCCATTTCAAGACACGCATAATAATTATGAGTTCGAACTTATGTTTTGAAGTTTCAAATCATTTGATTGCTTAGTGCAAAAGGAAAACAGGAAAATAACACATTCAGCGTTCACAAAACATGCATTAATAAGATTTTTATTTTATATTTTATAAAAGGCTTACATTAATAGTAGGATTTTCCAAACTTAATTCCGTGAATAAGATAATAAAGCAAAAAAATCACACGATTTGATAACGAAAAAAAAAAAGTAATTATAAACGTGAAAATGCAATTATTCATATTATTATGCAACCAAACGAGGTCCACGAGAGATGATGGTAAAATGAAGCTGTTGAATGAGAATTAACGAAAGTGCCCAAAAATAAAAACAATCCACCTTGTAAACTATGATGTTTCACGCTGTGGCATAGTCATCATCATAACTCATTTTCTTATAGGCAATTTGTTGGGGTCCCAAAACTTTCCTCTTCATAATTTATCTCTTTTCTTTTATTCTTAAATTATTTCGATCTTTATCTAAATAAGGGATGATAAAAGAAGAAGAAGAAGAAAAAAAAAAAAAAAA
>VBRH01000471.1:26780-43375 GCA_014578085.1 Cardamine resedifolia | reverse complement strand
ACTGTCTTCTTCTTATTTTTTCTTCTTTTTTTTTTGGCTTTGGGTGATAATAGGAAGAAAATAATTTAATTGTTGGGTTTTTGTGAAAGAGATATTTAGGCAGAAAACACCAAAACCCTCAGTTTCGAGGTTTCCATTGCTTGAGCTCATTCTTCAATTCACTTCTTCTCCTACCTCCAACAGCTCTTCTGCTACACTCAGGTTTCTCTTCCCTCCTCTTCCGTCTCTACTCTCCTCCTTCATTTTCCAATTTCGTTCTATTGCTATTCACTCTTTGAGTTTCTTTTCCCTTTGAGTTTTACCCAAAAATCTAAGCTTTTATCGGCTTTTCTTCCGTCTTACCTTTGTTTTTCGTGTAATGCTGCAAACTTTCGCAATACCCATCTTCAATTTCGTTAATTCGTAACGACAATGCTCGCTATTGAAAATTCTCATCTTTCAAGCTTTTGTTTTTATTTACTAGCTGGTATTGTAAATGTTACAAACTTGTGTTTATAGTCTCTTGTTTGATTCCTATAGCTGGATTTCGTATTGTTCTTTGTGATTGAATCATTACTACTCCTAATTGAGAGCTTTGTTTTTGACTTCTTAGCCTTTTCATGAACAGGTCTTGTTAGGGACATAAACCAGTGGAATTGGATTGGTTTTGGTTCTAAAGTTTGTAACTTCCTACAGTGGTTGGTCTCATGGCGACTTACGTTTCACCGTGTTTTGCTCCTTCTGATTCTCGGCTGCTCACTGTTCTTAGAAAGAATGTATCACCGGAGAATCATTTAGGCAGGGTACATTCCTTTAGGGTGATTGAGAGTAAGAAAAACCGACTTGTTGTTACTGCTCAGAAATCCGAACCTTCGCCAATTAGAAACTCTCCACGGCATTTCCAAGGCCAAGCTCAAGATCCTTTCTTGAACCTTCATCCAGAAATATCAATGCTTAGAGGTGAAGGCACCAATACAATAGTTAATCCTAGAAAGGAATCGTCTACCGGACCAGTTATCGAGGACTTCGAAGAGCCATCTGCTCCGAGCAATTACAATGAGGCGAGGATTAAAGTTATTGGTGTGGGAGGTGGTGGATCAAACGCTGTGAATCGTATGATAGAGAGTGAAATGTCGGGCGTGGAGTTTTGGATTGTGAATACCGATATCCAGGCTATGAGAATGTCTCCTGTTTTTCCAGAGAATAGGTTACAGATTGGTAAGGAGTTGACAAGGGGTTTAGGTGCTGGAGGAAATCCAGAGATTGGTATGAATGCTGCTAGAGAGAGCAAAGAAGTTATTGAGGAGGCTCTTTATGGCTCAGATATGGTCTTTGTCACGGTATGTCCTCAAATCTTTGTTTATTACTAATGCATTTTGTGCTTCTTAGTTATAAATTTTGTTTTGTAGAAAAAGAGATTTCGAACCATTTTATCACGTTTTAGTCTGTCATTTCTCAATCACTTATCAGCTAGTTCTTGTCTCCATCTGTCCGAGAGAGTGAGGGTTTATATATGTGGCAAACTATAGAAGATTTACGTAATTAAATAACCAATCATGGATTATTTTTCGTAAATCCGCTGCCTCCAGCGAATTGTTGTAGTGTCAATGTCACTGCTCAAGTTTTGCTACTTGCATGTCTTTGTCATTTTATAGGCTGGAATGGGCGGTGGAACTGGGACTGGCGCAGCCCCTGTAATTGCAGGAATTGCCAAGGCGATGGGAATATTGACGGTTGGTATTGCCACAACCCCTTTCTCGTTTGAGGGTCGAAGAAGAACGGTCCAAGCTCAAGAAGGGCTTGCATCTCTCAGAGATAATGTTGACACTCTCATTGTGATTCCAAATGACAAGTTGCTTACAGCTGTCTCTCAGTCTACTCCGGTAACAGAAGCATTTAATCTAGCTGATGATATACTCCGTCAGGGGGTTCGTGGAATATCTGATATCATTACGGTATAGCTTTTTAGTGTACTTCCTGTGATCATTTTTCTTATGTAGGGCAAATGATTTACCAGCAAGCTTCGTCTTTCCTATGTAGATTCCTGGATTGGTGAATGTGGATTTTGCTGATGTGAGAGCTATAATGGCGAATGCGGGTTCTTCATTGATGGGAATAGGAACTGCAACAGGTAAGCTTGGAATTATTGATAAGCTCTTTTGGCTGCATAATTGCATAAGTACAACCACTAGATATGTATCGAAGTATTTTAATTGGAGTAACGAGCTAGCATATTTGGTGTGGCAAAGAAACCAGTCTAATGAGTGGGATACTAAAAATGACCGTATCATATTTACAGGGCATTACTCAATTATTGTGCATCTTATGTCATGTTGTATTGAAAAAAGTCTTGAACTTGAGCTTCTTTAATGCGAGGTTGTTTTGTTTGCATCATACTGATTCTTTCATGCTAATGGTGATCAAGCAGGAAAGAGTCGGGCAAGAGATGCTGCACTAAATGCGATCCAATCACCTTTGTTAGATATTGGCATTGAGAGAGCCACTGGAATTGTTTGGAACATTACTGGTGGAAGTGACTTGACACTGTTTGAGGTCTTTCCCTCTCATCTTTGTTATTTTTATCTAAAAGTTTCGATAGATCCATAAACGATAACTGGATCTCGAGAGAAGCATTGACAGTGTAGGAATCATTTGGTTTCTTCTTTCCATAGACAACTTAGATCAAAGCCCGACTTTGTTTCATGCTCCCCTAACCTGCTCTATAGTTTCTTATATACGTTGTTCCTTGTGTAGGTAAATGCTGCTGCGGAAGTTATATATGATCTTGTGGATCCAACGGCCAATCTTATATTCGGTGCTGTTGTAGATCCATCCCTAAGCGGTCAAGTATGTCCTTTTGATCTATCTTCGACTAACATATATGACCTCTGGAGATATATAATTGATGTTGGGATTGTTTTCATATTTTGTGGGTAAAAAAGGTAAGCATAACCCTGATAGCTACGGGATTCAAACGACAAGAAGAGGCAGAAGGACGGGCAGTTCAGATGGCACAAGCGGATTCTGCCTCAGTTGGAGCTACGAGAAGACCCTCGTTGTCCTCCTTTAGAGAAGGTGGTTCAGTGGAGATCCCAGAGTTCTTGAAGAAAAAAGGCAGCTCTCGCTACCCCCGAGTCTAAGGCCCGATCCTGCACGCTGCAGCCAATAAGAAACGTGAGTGTGTTTACCGCGGATACAGCAAGATGTTTTTGATGAAAAATCAAGAATCATGTGGGTGTGTGTATATGCTCTGCCTCTGGTGGTGTTCTTGAATTAATAGGTTGTTTTAGAGATGTTACTTTTTATGATTGGTTGTCTCTTAACAGAAAAAATAAAAACATAAACGTACTTATAAGATTATGAGAGTTTTAGCACAAAATTGTTTCTTCATCCACAAACTCATCTTTCAAATGAGATTAATTCTGTTAAAAATTTGTTTTCATTTTTCATTACTTCAAAATTCTTTTTTTTTTTGTTGGTGCTTGAAATATTCTCTTCCGGATCTGGTTTTGTATATTAGAACATCATGTGGTGACGAATCAAGATTTTTATTGTATAATGACAACCGATGAAGAATTTGCAAATTTTGTTACGTAAATTGCTCATAGAGGCCGTGGATTATGGTGTTTCACAAGCTTTGGGGTATGATATACTATATAGTTTTCTTCTTTATTTTAACTTATCTTCATTGTGTTGAAAGCTACACCTAATTGAAAGTGTGACCCTTCCGATCCACTGTTGGCTTTCTACAAATGTTAACACATGTCTTGTCTGTTGAACTAGAGGATTGAAAGTATTGAGTTTCTTGTTGCACTGCAGAAACGTTATGAAATCATTCCAAAATCCAAAAACCAAAATATAAAATCTAAAAAAAAAACAAAACCTATAATCTAAAAACCATTTAAAAAACCCTAAAACATTACCTTCATGGCCTAATTAGAGGATGCAAATGAGAGCACACAACTTTAGCATCATACTGATTGTGTTCCCTACACCAACTACTGTACTATAAGTTGTACTAATAAAGTCCGAAACAGAAGAAGAACAACTAGTACGAGCTGCACCAATCAGGTCCGAAGAAGAATATGGAGAAAAGCCATAAACTACAAGAGCCACAACACTAGTGGTAAACAAAACCTTTGGGTTCCTCAAATCGATTCGTTTCCAAAATTTGGATATCCGGAAACTCGGCACGTCATCTAAATTCTGAAATCCGTATGTCCTGGTTTTAGGAATGAACCAGAACTTCTAAGTGGGAACAAATTTTCAACAAAAGGAGATATAACATGAATGTTTCTCTCGATGACACGAACTTGGTCTGTCTCTGGATAATATTTGAACAATCTATTCTCACTGTCATGGAAGAAAAGATTCCCCTGCTTAGAAACCGCCACAGGCCTGCACCACAACGGCAACAGAAACAACAAGTAAGGGTGAGTACTATTTCTAGAAAATAAACGTATGGAGTAAGTCTTGCTCCATATTTCGTCATGTGTATCCATGCTCCATATCCATAGCTCCCAATGATCAGGGGAAGCAGTGAATGTGGCTATAGCTAGACAGTCTTCAAGGTTCACTATCTGGCATGGCTCCTCCAGTGAAGGTGGTGTCGGGACATGACGGAACTGTTCCGTGTGAAGATCCAAAGCTAGTATCTTGTAACTAGGAAAGTCTTCTAGCCAGTAGATGGACCCATTCACACATGCAGACTTTTTGCTAGCTTCCACATAATAAGGAGCCGGACTCGGCAGTTTCCGCCATTCTCCAATGTTAATATCAAGAACCTCATTTTGTTTAGTATCAAAAAACATTCTCACTACTTTATAACTTCCATTAACTATGTCCCTACCAAATCCCATCGCCCAATATCCAGGGAAAATATCACAGCAAGGGTTGTTGGCTATTTGGTCATTATATCTATAGCGGTTGGTTTTAACTGGATTTGGGCCGGAAGGGAATCTAAGGAACTCTCCGGTTGAAGGGTTTAAAACGTTGACGTAGCCTGGTACGGGCATGCAAACCAGACCGTCACATGTCAGAGAAGGTCGTGTGGCTGCGTCACCGCAGTGTAAATAGAACAGATCGACCTCTTTTTCATCTTCTAGTGGACGCGGTATGGTCTGTTTGTCTATGGCTGCCATGATTTGTGGGTTCTTTTCAAGATTGCTCATACGCCTCCTCTCTGCGAACCTCCTCGACTCCAGTATTGATCTCCATTGTTTTGAGACGGTTTTGAACTTGATGATGGAATTCAAAGGCAGTTCAAGGAAGATTTCTTCCAGTAGATCGCGAACTAGGTAGGTCATAGGATTAGGGTTTTTTTCTTTCTTACTTCAACTACAAGTACAAAAACAATGTTAACTTATAAATATATATTTTTTGGTTTTTGGATAACTATAAATATTTTTCTTGGTAAGATAATATCCAACTCATAGATATTGACTTTGCGTTTACGCAAAATTTTCCGGAAACGTTGTATTTTCCAAATTTTCCCAACCTACTTAACAAACTTTTATTTTTTTCCCATAAAAAAAGTTTCCTTCCATCTTGCTCTACAATTTTTTTTTTCTTTTTTTGTAACAATAATATTTTGGGTGATTCGTATACTTCAAAGTAAGCTCGGTTTTGATTAATTTTGGCAATGCTGAATCATATGATGATTGCTTGGAACGTTTTCTCAATCAAGTTATAAAGAACCCAACTTGGTTTCCATTTCATATCTCATATTCTTCAAAATAAAATGTGTTGATAGATTGCTTTGGTCTAGTTTACAGATATAAGTGGCCAGAGTCGAAACGTGAGTCTCAATGATTACAACAACCGGACTTGCTTCTTTGAAAATTTTCCAACGCGGGACAAGCCATCCATCAGTCTATTATATGTAAAGATATCAGGCAACATATCTTTATCCAACATCTCGTTCACTACAACTTCTCCTTCTTTTCTTCTCCCTTCTTTCGTAAATCCCGAAACCAAAACATGGTACATTGTCTCATCAGGTTCATATCCTTTGCTTGATGCTAAAAGTCTCAATTTGTTTGCATCGATCGAACGATTAGAATTGCAGAGATCCCGAAGAAGCAAGTTAAAGGTCACACTATCGGGAAGGATGCCTGCATTCATCATCTTCTCCATAAACCCTGATGCTTTCTCTATTCTTCCTGATTTCCTCAACCCTTCGACGAGTGTAGTACAAGCGATAAAACATGGTATTTGCCCCTTCTTCCACAGCTCTTCCACCATCTCCATTGCTCTCTCCGCCTTGTTTTCTCTACAAAGTTTCTCAACTAAACTACCATAATCAAACTCATTCGGTAAAACCCTCTTGTTCGTAAGATCCATCACCAATCCACAAGCATCATCAACCCGACCTTCTCTACACAAACCATCAACCAGAATCTCACAAGTAGCTTCAGAGAATCTACAACCTAGCTCAATCATCTCATAAGCCATTCTAATACCTTCCTCGATTTCACCCCTACTCAAAAACCCTCTAATCAGAGTGTTGAAGCTAACCACATTGGGTTCACAACCTTTCTCCTTCATCTCTCTGAACAAATCCAAAGCCATATCAAACTTAGAACTTCTACAATAACCATTGATAAGGATGTTGAATGTGCATACATCTGGCTTTGCTCTCTCCTTCCCCATTCTCTGATAAAACCTTAAAGCCTTATCCAAGTCTCCAGCTTTCACAAACCCATTCACAACAGTGTTATAAACTCCGAGATTTGGTTTACCATCGATCAATCTCTTCATGGTATCAAACGCTAACAATGCATAGTCCATTTTCCCAGCTCTACAGTACGCATCAATGGCGGATCGGAAAATAGGTTCGAGCTCTGGACAAGAGAAGATACCTGAGGAACAGGGACACGGATTCGCAGCGATGAAAGAGAGGAGACGATAGAGATCGGCAAATCGGTGAGTGGCGGCGAGTGATCTCGACATCCAGAGGAAAGAACCATGATCATGGCGGAAAGTGTCGAGTGTAGCGGCCCAATTGAAGACGGAGAAGTCATAATGAGCGTAGAGTGGATGGTGACGGAGCTTGGAACGGAGGAATCCAAGGAGAGTTTGTGGAGTTAGGGTTTGGTGGTGAGGGATATTGTTCTCGAGGAAATTGACGAAATTGGAATGTCGTGGAGATGGAGAGAGAGTAAGAGTCGGAGGAATTGAGATCTCCGGAAGTTTAGGTGGTGGATTAGGTAATCGGTAAATCTCCGGCGACGGTGGTGTAATCGGCGCCGGAAGATGATTGGACTTGGAGACGAGATCGATAACGCTCTTCTTGTTCCATCGCATCACTCTGTTTTTTGCCAAACAAATTGGAAAAAAAAATCCGAACTTTTATCGATTTCAATTATGAATTATACCGAAACGAACCGACATTTAAACCGGTTTTCTAACCCTAGAAAATCTAGAACCAGAAGAATGAGGGCTCGCCATTTCCAGCTCCAAAGATGAGAACTTGCAGCTTTCAGTTATACTCCAATGGTGGTCTCGCTTGGTTCCAGAAGAAGAACCAGAGCTCACCATTTAACAAGCATCTAAGAATCTCTAAACCATCGAGGGTGCAAGTCATATCCGCTGTTCAATTCAGACCTTGCATTGACATTCACAAGGTATGATATCAAATTCACCGATTTGAAATCTTCAGTGGTGTTGAATGAAGTTAATTCATTAATGAATCTCTCTTTCTGTGATGTGATCTTTCTAAAGGGAAAAGTGAAACAAATAGTTGGATCGACACTTAGTGACTTGAAGGAAGATGGTTCTGTTCTTGTTACGAATTTTGAATCGGACAAGTCTGCTGAAGAGTATGCGAAGATGTATAAAGAAGATGAGCTTATTGGTGGTCATGTGATAATGCTTGGAGCAGACCCTTTAAGCCAAGCTTCAGCTATTGGAGCATTACATGCTTATCCAGGTAAATGCCTTTTGATGAATGTCAAATGGTTTTTTTTCTAATACCGTTTGATTGAAATGTAAAGTTTTCATGTAATTCGTCTGTTATATATGATACAAGACGATGAATTCTAGGCGGTTTGCAAGTTGGAGGTGGAATCAATTCAGAGAATTGCTTGAGTTACATAGAGGAAGGAGCTAGCCATGTCATTGTCACTTCGGTATATCTGCTATCTTGCTCGATTGATTATATTATCATAGGGTAAGTCTATGTGATGATAATCACATTTTTGTTTGAGATTTCAGTATGTTTTTAACAATGGAAAGATTGATCTTGAAAGACTCAAAGATCTTGTAAACATTGTTGGGAAACAAAGACTGATATTGGACCTTAGCTGCAGAAAGAAGGTGATTCTCTGACCAGATAAATGTTTTTTTTTTTAAAGTATTCTGTCATTCGCAATTGAGGGAAACTGGATAGGAATATATTTATTTGGTTGTTTTGGTGCACAGGATGGAAGATACGCAATCGTTACTGATAGATGGCAGAAGTTCAGCGACGTCATCCTTGATGAGAAATCATTGGAGTTTCTTGGAGGATTTGCAGATGAGTTTCTGGTCCACGGTGTAGATGTTGAAGGAAAGAAGTAAGCTTAAATATCTCATCACTGTGCTTTCAGTGTGGATTTGTGTTGCTTTAAAATTACAGTATTTAGTCAGTCTGTACTGATCAGTGATTGTAATATTTCTTCTCTCAAGGCTAGGGATCGATGAAGAGCTTGTAGCATTGCTTGGCAACTATTCTCCGGTGAGTAACACAGACATTTTCTTGATAGAGTACCATTAAGGCTCTAGAATGGCTTGTTTCCTATAAAGGTCTTTATTTTTCATATCACTTGGATCTAATCTTACTGACTTTCGATAATCAATGGAAGTCTACTTAATTCAGCAAACTTGTGATTCTTTAGAAGTTAATGAAACCGGAATTGGATTGAATGTAGTGGTTATGCTTCATTGGAGACATAGAATTAGGCTGAAAACTATGATGAACTACTATATAACCCTCTGATTCGTCGATTGCAAATTTGTTTATTTTAGCTAGATCTCAGAATTTCTATTTTGCACCTTGGCAGATTCCGGTAACTTATGCGGGAGGTGTGACGGTGATGGATGATGTAGAGAGGATCAAAGAAGCAGGAAAGGGACGTGTGGATGTAACAGTGGGAAGTGCGTTAGACATTTTTGGGGGAAAGCTACCTTACAAAGACGTTGTGGCTTGGCATCACAAGCAGCACTCACTCCACTGATATCGCCATTTTCACCTTCCCTCATCTTTTTTATTTGCACTATTCCAAACTTTTATTTGCAATAGTAATCTTCAAACTTATAACAAGGGTCAAAATCCAAAAGATTTTGAATATTTTCATACTTATTTGTCTTTGCAGACTACCCATATTTACTTTTATTAAGAAAAACAAACCGCAAAACAAAGCTGATATTTACATTTTTCAGAGAAAAGAATCTCTAAATTTTCAGGACAAATCTCCAGTTTTTCTTGTTCTATTTTTTAGACTTCAACAGAAAATGTATTATTCAGGAATATTTAATTTTTTTAAGTTCTATATAAATAAATGCTCATTTATGTCCTTTTAAGTATCAAAGATATTCTTCACGGGATTTGTCAATTTTGTATATTGTTCAGGCAATCATCGGAAAGGTCCAAATTAAGAAAAAAAAAAAAACTTATATACAAATAGATTTTTGTTCGAAAACGCATATCGTCGTCGGTAACTATTTACAACAGAACCAAAACAAAACGGTGCGGTGGGTAAAATCACCGCTTTCGCGTTGTCGTGTGCTTCCGAAAAACGCTAATCAGAGTTTGCCACGTCATTATTGCCAACGACTTTCCAAAAAACACAATTGCAAAAACGGGGTCCCACCAAAACTTAGACAAGACAACCAATTACTACTATCCTACTTTCCCGCGGGACTTGAAACACTATAACTAGACCCCACACATATTACACTTGTCGCGCCACGTCAACATCCCTCAACAAATCCGCTCTTCTTCCAGAAGCGAACCGGGCCATCCCACCCAAACCGGATACCACCGGTTCACCGCCGTTGAATGAGGACGTCTCAACGTTCTCCGGCGCCAGCCGGCTCCTGATGTCGTGGGTCCTTACCGGCGGCGGTTGGGTCCCACTCGCCGACGCGTCTTTGCAGCCGCCTCCGATTCTGAAGATGGCCCTGAAACTCGCCAGAAACCCGGGTTTCTTTACCCGGTTCGTCTTTTCCTTTAACGGGTCGACCCGGCCAGATTTTTGACGGTTCATCCGGCGGCTGCGTTCCCTTCTGGATTTCACCCTCCCGATGCAAGAGACCTTAGGAGAAGAAGGTTCAAGAAGCGAAGTATCCGTCTTTATGCGTGACCCGACCCGTCTCAGTATGACTCGGTTCTTGCCGCAGTGTCTCCGCTGCTTTGCCTCGTTGAAACACCTTTTCTGAGGCTTCGGCAAACCGATGATCGACGCTTTGGATTTCAATAAAAACCGCTGCGAGCTTGGATTCGAATTGGGATTGGAATTGAGAATCCCAGAGTTGCCTCTTCGTGAATCTTTACGGTCGAAGAAGGCGTTGTCACTAAGCCACTCGAGCTGAGCATCTTTGGACAAGAAATAAGATTCCGGCGGAAAATCACTCGGACTTGCGGCGGAGTTGTTGTAAGGTCGAGTCATCGGGTCGTCGGCGAGGGTCTCGCATGCGATCTTCCGGTGGTCGGAGCCACCGATGCATACTGAAGAAACAAAGGCTTCTATATCGACTTGGGGCATTAGCTTGTAGAGAGATGTGGAAGCTTTTGATATTTTAGGTGGAGAGACGATAGATGAGAAGTGGGCCTTTTTATATTACAAAAAACCCCAAATCTTCATTTTCAGATTTTTTTTTTCCTTTTTGTCTTGTTCTTGTTCGATTACGACTTGTGCTCGATAAACCCGGAGAACGGAAAGTCGACGGAAAAAAACAACGTCAAAAGCAAAGAAAATTAATTGTAAATACGATTTACTAAAGTGCTTTTTTTTGTTTAATAATTAATTTAATATGATTTGAATTTTTTAAAGTGTTTGGATGACTAGATCGTGAAAAATGGTTATGTAGATAAGAGCCTTGTTAACACCAAAAAGACACTAAGTCTCTTCGATTAGTAAAAGTGACGCAGGATCATTCTCACGCCTTGGAACCTCGTAAATGCTCGTGTTATTCCTGTTTCTTACATTCCAAGTCAAACAGATAATCTCAATTAGATCCAATCAATCAAGAAGCATATCTGATGTTTTCTCTTCATGACGATAACTTGATAATTAGTTTTGGCTGAAAGATGGATGTGTGTACACACGCATAATACAGCATAATAGATTCGTTTTTTTTTATGGCGGCCGATTCGTCCTTTTCAAGAGGCTGGATCTAGTTAGCTGACTCATATATATCATATGATATAATATATCCAATGGCACCAAATCATTTGGAAGCTTCTAAATCAATTCCTTAATTCAGGGGGGAATATTAATATAATCGCACAAAAGGTTACAAATAAAATGTCATTAAGAAGTAGAAACATAACCAATTGCCCTATTGACTATTGTCCTAGACTATGATATATAATACGGGAAAAAGATTTGCTGTAGTTTGCAACTGTGGTTTGTAAAACAACAATTTTTAAAGATATTTGTAAGGTGGTTAGACAACGACTTCGCAATAGAATTATAGAAAACCAAGAAAGATGTAAAGTAGATCCAAGCTAAATTACAATTTTCCGGCTCAACCATTATGTTACATAAATCAATTCATCCTGATTTATTTGTTGATGGATATATTGTATACTGGAATATCACTCTTGACCATTGTATTCCAAGATATAAATGACAAATATATATATCTACATTATGTAGGGTTGATATTTGATAGATTTTAATTATAAAGTTATATAGACATTAATTTAGATCGATATCTATTTATTTTAAAATTATGGAAATGTGTAGTTTACTGTTTTTTATCCATTTAATACAAAAGGTGGTTCAAAAGAAAAAGAAAAAAAAAGGTGTATACTCAAATTTCCTTTAGATTTAGAAAGAATTTGGATATTTATTCTATACATTCTACTAATTTTGGATTTTACTTAAAACGGAAAAACGAACTCAAAAAATGAAAACTTGAGCGAAAAGGCAACCACAATTCAAGAAGAAAAATAAAGTCATAAACCTCTTCAAATCACTATAAAAGAAGAAGCATCCCCTTCACATCAAACATCCAAGAATTCAGAGGTACATTGACATTCAAATCCACCTCCCAAAATCTCAACAGAAGCCTCGAAAATCTTAATTCTTCTAAATCGACTCTTTTTATAACATAAACTACAAATTTCTTGATTCCTTTTCAAAGATACATATGCAGTCTTTCTCAAAGATGCAGCTATAATATAAAAAACCCTGATAAAACTTATGTGATTCAACAAACTCCAAAGTTAAAGACACAAAATCAGTAGACCCAAGATCTCCAACTTCGGTATCTCGTCTATATTACTACGTACCCATATGTATATCTAATAGAACCCATGCATTATAATTGTCGACAAAAAACAGGCAACAAAAAAATAATATAATATTTGATACCTAAAACTGATTGAATGCAATCGACTAGAACATTTTAGCATGCTCTGTGTATTACCGATCCGACATATCACACTTCAGGGGTCCTATACATTTCGACTTATTCTGACATTTCTTCTTCCATTAATATTTAGCATATAGTATATGATTCTATGAAGAAAGAAATAGTACTTTGACAGTTGACCCACAAAAAAAAAACTTTGACTTGAATGTAATTTGTGCGGTAAAATGAAGCGGTAAAAAACTGACCTTGTAAATTTGTGCACCGTCAATTTATTATGGCTCTCATTTTGAAGTTGGTATGGAGATGGTAAAAGTATATAATATAAATTAATATAACTTTAAATGCTTATTAAAATTTAAGTGACTAAGTATTCTAAATATTTAGTTTTACCTATATATAATTATACCTTTAGATCGTATGTACGTACCATCATTTTTTATTATTTTATCTTATTAGCCTTAATTGTACCATTATTTTATCACAAATTCTTATCGCCGGATCCGGATTGTGTAGTGCTGAATGCTGATGAGATTTTTCTCTAATTTCTCAAACTATTTTACCACCATTAAAGGTCGAATGATGTTCTCGAGCAATTATTATTCTTAGAACGTAGTTTGACCTTTTCCATGTAAAAACTGACATAAACGAACGTTAATTGTAATATAATTTCTTTAGAAGTAGAAGATTGTATTAGAACTTAGAAGTATGCGTTGGGGGATTTTTAAATTTTTTATTATTATTTCTTCAATCTTAGCTAAGCGAAGTATGCATCTTTAGAAAACGAAATACCCACCAACGGAGTAACGTGTTAGTTAACTGTTTTATATCGCATCATTTTGGTAAAATATATAAATTAAGCAAAAAGCCAAAAATGCAGATTAATTTTATTTTTTAACACGTATAAATTAATTTGCTATATACAACGTACTTTTTAAAAGCATGTAGAATGCAATATTGTTTTTATAGCTTTCCATCCTCGTGGTAGCTTTCTGTTGGTTTTACTTCCATATTTTCCGAAGTACTGGTCAAAGTTTGAGGATTTAGTTTTTTCTTACGTATAAAATAACTAAGTATCTATCAAAAATGTTTTATTGTTGAAAAAATAAATACTGTGTCAAATCCTTTTGGACAGTTTATTTAAATAAATTTATGAAGTGCTCTCTAAACTATTTACATGATAGATCTAAAGAGTAACCAAGAATATTATTACACCAAATTTTCCAATTTCTTATAAATATTTTGGCCGTTTTCTTGTGTCATCATATAGAAAACGAAAATTAGTTTTTATTTTCAAAATTAGGTTGGGAAACGGATTGGCTATTTGGCTACATACGGTTTTCGGGCTGATTCGATTGAGTCATTGAATAAAGCTTACGTCATCTGTGATAAGACGAATGTAAGATATGAAGAGTCAAAGGCTTTGAAACTTGTATGCAGTCAAATATCCAACCCATAGACTTCTTTGTTTTTTTTTTAACCCATAGACTTCAAAACACATCAGATAATTATTAAATACATAATAAAACGAGTATGAGCTCTTTTCTTCGACACTACTAGTTTTTTTCTAAACAAAACGAGTATGAGCTCTTTTCTTCGACACTACTAGTCTTTTTTCTAAACAATATGGTTTCTAGAAGCTTTCTTTTCTCTTCCAAGGACAGAAAAATATTAAAACAGCGAGATAGTGATTTATGTTTTCTACAAAAGTTTGTCCTACAAGATCAGAGAGAAGAAAACTAATATTTCGAAACTTCGAGTGAAATCGTAATTTTAGTCACAGTTGAGCTCTCCACACTCGGCAGTTTCTAGAAACTAATTATTTATTGCTAGTCTAGTTATCTTCGTTGACATATTTGAATAAGGTTTTGAATGGATGCAGTGGTTGGAACGGATAAAAAGGATAAAATTATTTGTGGATTAGACCAAATTTTTTTTATTATTCACAAGTTTTAATTCACAGTGGTGCGGATGAAAAAAGTAAAAGAAAACTACTGTGGACCAACTGCGATCTGATTTTTTAAAGAAATAAACTAAGACCGCAGCGGACTGTAGACCACCCCAAAAACTTGATGGTTCAGTCCATTAATGTTTTTGTCCGCCCCATGCGTTGTATCCATTCAAAATTCAGTTCCCGCATATGAACTATTTTCAAAATTTATACGAATATGATTTCATTCGTCTACGTGTTTTCGTGTTTCTGCGTATAAAATCAGTAGTGAAAGCGCTAAGACGTTTAAATATCTATTATACCACTTAAATATTTATTTCCTCCGTTCTATTATATAAGAAGTTTTGACTAAAAACGTGTATATTAAAAAATCTATTTTTTTACAAACATATAATTTATTATTTTATTTTAAATCCATTCAACCAATCAAAATTTAAGTTTTGCATAAAAACTTGCAAAACATATACTAAAATTGAACAAGTAAAATAAGCTAAAACACCTTATAAAATGAAACGAATGGAATAATCTGGTAGCTACAGAATAAAATAAAATAACATATGATAACATAATATGAATGAAATAATAGGATCTATAAACAATATAATTGATAGTAAAACCGTTAAGTGTATTTTGTAAAAATATATTTTCTAACTAGCTAAGAAAAATAAAATCTGCTTCACTTTTCCTATTTTATAAGATCATAAACCTTCGTTAAATTCTAAATTTTAGTTGTAAATAAAAACAAAAACCTGACCAAAGACACTAGAGAAAAGTCCAAATTTTTTTTTTTAAGTGTTCCATCATGGCCCAATGTTTTTAATCCTTAAGCTTCAAACTTTGTTGGGCTAGGCCTGTGAAGGCATTGATTTGGTGATATGATTGTTTATCGCAGATTTGCTTTCCGTATCCAATAAACTGAGATTTCATCCATTATTGATGTAGGATGTTAGTAAAAAGCAAAAGAGAAACATGTAACGATGTCATGAGACAATATGAAATAACATATATGTTGCATACATCGCCGAGATATAATTTAGTGGATGGCGTCGTCAGGCCCGACCCTGCACATTCCCAAGAAACAAAAGTATTGGGCCTCAAAAAATTTAAAAAATTTAAATAAAAGAATTAAGCCCCAAAAAAAATCTGTTATTGCAAAAATATGTCTCATTTTTAAAAAAATTTAAAATATGGTCTTAATTTTAAAATTTATCTATTTATTATTGCAAAAATAGACCATATTTTTCTGGAATGTTAAGATTTGGTCTCAAGTTTTAAATTTTATAAAAAATTCATCAAATTTTTTTTTATTTGTTTTGGACCTCATATTTGACAGAGCGGTCCTGGGCGTCGTCCCCAAATAGGTTGACAATTTGGCATGTTGAGACAAATAGAATTATATAACATTTCAAACTTATATACTAGTTCAATTTTGACAACTGTAAGATTGTGACAAAATCATGTTCATGTTGAAGGCGTACGTGGTTCCATTGGACGTTTTGTTGATCCCATTATTAGTCATCGTGTCTAATCTTAGCGGTTCATATAGTGGCATTATTAATCATCGTGCCAAATAAATTACTTTATATCTATACTCGTTTGATTGTTATATGATAGATTACTTTAACATTTTAACTAGCTATAATCGCTTTGATGCATACTAATTCCTAAAAGACCGATTGGTCATACATGAAGACAAAAGCATAAGAGTAGAACCTAAGAGGCTAAGCATATGGTTTATCATTTTTACAGAGCTGTGGATAAGCAATAAACTCCTACCTTTTTTTTTGTCGATAAGCAATAAACTTGTTCGGGTAGCTTTGTCGATTGTTTGAAGCAAAGTGTTCAACGTGACATTGATTTCTTCCTTCTCCTCCATAGATAATAAATGGTGCATTAAAAAATAGGCAAAGAATAAAAAGAACCGTTGTTTTACCGCTTATTTCCATGAACTTATTGTTTTTGCTTACATGCTGGTTTTTTTGTTTTGTTGCTATGGGACCAATTTTATTGGTTTAAAATCTATGATTGTAAACCTATACATTTTCATTTCTGAATGAATATTTACATTCTTAGAAAAAAAAAAAAA
>VBRH01000471.1:0-20284 GCA_014578085.1 Cardamine resedifolia | reverse complement strand
TTTTTTTTTGCTTTATTTTTAGACAATGGCTGAGCAGATTGAACAGATGGGTGGCCAGATAGAGAATTATCAAAAAGTTTGTTTCCTCTTACTCTGTAGACCAAAAATATAAGTGTTGTAAACGACATGTGAACATGGTTATTTACATATTTTTTGTGAACAGCAACTTGAAGAGTTGCAAGATAAGTATGTCGGTCAAGTGCGGGAGTGCTCTGATCTGACTAGCAAGCTTGATATCACCGAGGTATCTGTTACATTTTTTGGATTGACTTTTGTGCTTGATAACTATATCAATATGCTCTGAGACTTTAATTGTGCTATCTAGAAAAACTTGAGCCAAACATGCAAAGTGCTTGCATCCACAAATGAGGAATTGAAGAAATCTCAATATGCCATGAAGGAGAAAGATTTCATCATTTCAGAGCAGAAAAAATCTGGTACTCTTTCAAACATTACTCTTATCAAATGCTTGAAAAGTTTTCTAACATGTCACATTTTGCCAGAAAATGTACTGGTTCAACAAGCTTGCATTTTGCAGTCCAACTTAGAGAAAGCTACTAAAGACAATGCTTCATTACACCAAAAAATTGGTATGTCTATTTACTATTTTGACTGTTATTTCATTGGCAACGTGATGTCAATATGTTATTTTGATTTGCTGCTGTGCAGGAAGAGAGGACAAGCTCAGTGCAGATAACAGAAAAGTGGTCGACAATTATCAAGTTGAACTTTCTGAACAAATTTCCAATCTGTTCCATATGGTTTCTTCATGTCTATCCCAGCAAAATGCACATCTTCAGGGTGTTGACAAACTGTCCCAATCTCGTTTAAAGGCACACAGCAAGGTATCAAACTGTCAATGAGTACTTTCTTGTCTGAAATAAACTTTCAAGGGTATCATACAATTTTGCTGAAAATTGTTAATGCTCTAACAGTTGTTTAAACACTATTTGCAAATTTGTTTGTCCAGGCCATTCTAGAGATGAAAAAGAAGGTACAAGCTTCAAGGGATTTATATAGTTCTCACTTGGAGGCAATGCAGAATGTAGTTCGCTTGCACAAGGCAAACTCGAATGCTTGTCTTGAGGAAGTTTCAGCATTGACGACGTCAAGTGCATGCTCCATTGATGAGGTACGCCTTTGTTAACTTATTTAATTTCTTGTAGTGACTTTTGGTGTGTTTTAAAAATTGTCTTGTGGATTTCAGTTTCTTGCTTCAGGGGATGAGACAACATCATCGTTATTTGATGAACTTCAGAGTGCTCTCTCGTCCCACCAGGGAGAAATGGTACTCTTTGCGAGGGAACTGAGACAGGTTGGTGCAGTGAGATATAAAATTTTGTTAGGCTAATACATATATTGGCCTTGAATATTTACAAAAGCAGTTAACTGATTGTTATCTATGTTCCTAATATGCAGAGGTTCCACACAACGATGGAGAAAACACAGGAGATGTCTGAATACACAAGTACGTTCTTTCAGAAGCTTATGGAAGAGTCTAAAAATGCTGAGAGTCGAGCTGCAGATGCAAATGATAGTCAAATAAACAGCATAATCGATTTTCAGAAGACTTACGAGGTCATCATACTATATCTCTTCAAGTTTCACGCTAAACATCTTTGCTTGATCCCATCTATAACTGGTATGTGTTGTGCAGGCTCAGTCAAAATCTGATACAGAGAAACTTATAGCGGATTTAACTAACCTAGTCTCAAGTCACATTCGTCGCCAAAATGAATTGGTTCGTCGCTTCTTCCTTCATTTTTTTCTTTCTCTCTTCCACTTTACATGTTACATAAAACTGTATTGTTTTGCCTGGCAGGTTGATTCAAGACTCCATAACTTTAAAGATGCTGTCTCTTCCAACAAAACTTTCTTGGACGAACACGTCGCTGTTGTAAATAATCTGGCTAATGACGCAAAAAGAAAGTGGGAGACCTTTTCCATGCAAGCTGATAATGATGCCAGCGAAGGTGCTGATTTCTCGGCTGCAAAACATTGTCGAATGGAGTTACTGCTTCAGCAATCGTAAGTTCCTTACTATATTTTGCTATTTCTTTGAGTTACAACTTTCCAGTTACACATTTTAATCTCTCTTTATCCTTCTATGCGTTAGTGTGGGTCATGCGGAATCAGCTTTCAAACACTGCAAGACAACTCATGAATCTCTTAAGGAGATGAACACTAAGCAAGTCGCAGATGTCTCTTCACTTGTTAGGTAAGTGGTTTAAGTTTTGCAGATACATTTTATAAATTTGCTTCTCAATGCTGCTGGATATATTTGTTTGGTTTAGGTCTGCTTGTGATAATAATGAGCAGCACGATGCTGAAGTAGATTCTGCAAGGACTGCGGCTGAGAAAGATGTAACCAAGACCAGCGATGAGATAATCCAACAGATCGACCGTGAGCCCATGACTGTTTCTTTTGTCCATTTGAATAAGAGCATCTCTTAGGCCTAAAAGAGTTTCTTGGAATGAGCATTAATCATAAATTGATATCCTTGTCATCTTTCAGGAATGTCAGAGGACGAAAAAGAGTCTGTATCACAAATCCTGGAAAACGTCAAGTCGCATGAAAAAACTCTTGAAAGTTTCCAACAGGATCAGTGTTGCCAAGCCAAATGCATTGAGGATAAAGCTCAAGAAACGTTTCAACAAAGATACATGGTAAGTTTTATTCCTCTCAACATAATATTAACATATACTCTCTTCACTCTTAGAAAATTCTTATCCTCAAGCTTTCATTTGGTGAAACCGCAGGAGTATGAGCCCACAGGGACAACTCCAACAAAGAGTGAGCCAGAGGTCCCAAGTAAAGCCACCATTGAATCACTACGAGCCATGCCAATAGAGACATTACTTGAAGAGTTCCGTGAAAACAACTCTTACGAATCCTTTGCGACCAAGGAATCAAAACCACAACAGCTAACACGGTCGCCTCTCTCACAGGTCAACTAGGGAACCACCTCTGTTCCATTCGTTTTTGTTGTCAAAAACCTCAAATCAGTGTGTCTGTGTCTGTAAAACTATTAATATAAGTACTCATTTGTGAAAGTGTGGGATCAATCAATGAAGAGTCAGATGCTTCTGACACAGTTTCTGGGTTTTAAAGTTATGAAAACAATCCCTTACTTGGGATTTAACTTCTTTCACCTTCAATGAAATATTCATGAATGATTTCTTACTTCTGTAGTTGAATATTATCTTACAGCAATCTAAGATCTCAGAGTGGGTTTGTGATACCACTTGATCACTTTCTATATATGACTCAACCATTAAGATGCTTTAAAATCCCAACAATGAACATTTTAAGTGGAAAATCAAGTAGCAATTTGTGAAATGCCACTTCAAAGATTCATTTTTCTCAATTCTCATGAGAATTTCAGGAAATCATGAGCATGAGATTCCCCCATAGAATCCTCTTTTACCATTTAGAAAAACAATTATGAACATCTTTTTGTTCGTGCTCGTTTTCCAAAACTTTACAACTCAGCTTAGGTTTTTTTTTTTTTGCAATCACATTTGTGTATATATTGACATTTTATGATATTGGTAATGTCAAATATGGTTTCTATAAGAAGCTTTTGAAATCAGGTCATTCATTTTAGAAAGTGGAGCATCAATAAAAAGGAATCAATATATCCACCCAGAGAGAATTGGTGATATTAGTGCAGGTTCTTATACGAAAAAGATGCAAGCAAAGTCTTGTATGTAATATTTCACAATTATAGCAATGGAAACAACATAACTAGCAAAAAGTTGTGGAGGTTTGTAGTTTTCAGGTAAACCGGAATTATGAACAAAAATATTCTGATTTTATTGAAGTATACCAGAAAATTGGGCTTCGTATGGAAGTAATAAGTAGTTTGCTAAAACTGTTAACTGTGGGAAGACTCTTTGCTTCACTTTTTTGGCGTTATCAAGTGATGGCAAATTTGCTCAAGTATAACCGAACATACGATTCTTTCTTTTTTTTCTCTCAAATATTTATCGTTTTTTAAATTAATTATCGTCTGTTACAAGAAAACATTAACTATAAATTTCCTATTTCACAATTATAAAAAAAAAACTGGTCAATTTCACTATTGTATTTTCACTAAAATACTATTATATAAAAAAAGCTTTCTCCTAAAGTTTTTCAATTGATAAATATCAACTGATTGATTTTTTAAATTTAAAAGAAGTTTGATGTAGTGTGAGTAATTTTGTTCAAATTTTATCTACTTCTTCAGCACGCTAATTAAAATACATATCAACCAAAATAATATTTACCAAAGTAATAAGCCTATAAGCTTTGAAAACCGTTCGTTAATCTTTTTTTGTTTGTTAAAGAATTATTTTAAAGGTTTTTTTATACCGTAAAAATAGTAGGAAAACTGACCTTCACTTGAGCACAGAATTGGAACCATTGAAGGACAATTAAGACATTCATTAAATTAAGGACAATTACAAATGAGAAAGCCCTAACTAAAAAGTAATTTACGGTAAATTTAAGAACTACTCGCTACTTTAAGGTTTATAAACCGCCGATTTGAAAAAAAATCACTGATCAAAGAAATTTAAACTTCAATTCTTTAGATAATGAACAGATTTGAAGAATACATAAACCGCCGATCAAAACTGGATTTGAAAAAAAAAAAGATTTAAAGAATTTCAAATACAAAAAGAATTATATTTCAAAATTCAACCGAATGTATAACATTCTAATTATAGTCAAGAGTAAAAAACTCCGGATCGGATTAACATTATCCTAGAAATGATCTATTACTTATCTTTTATTATCTTCTTCCTCATTCTTTGCCTATATATAAGTTACAACAAACTCTCTCCTCATTCAAGTTAATACTCCATACCCAAACACAAAAGAAACAACAAACACCACTCATATTTCGAATCTTTGGATCAATGGTTGCTTCAAATATTGCTTCTGCATTATTATTGCTTGTATTAATCAATTTAAGCAATCATAATATTAAAGGAATTGATGCTTTTCATCAGATTTACGAAAATTTGCAATCTGAATCAGTAGAGTCAGTGAATCATCTTCACAGAACTGGTTTTCATTTCCAACCTCCAAAGCACTGGATTAATGGTACAATGATCTTTCCCTCTCTTTCAAATATATAATTTAGTTAAATAATACTTCTTCTACTTTTTTTGTGAATAGGTTAAATATTAATACTTGTTTCGTAGTGTAAAATGATTTTTGTTTTGATGTTTAGTTTTTAGATTTCTGTTCTGATATGAAAGTTATTCCATTATGACGTTATTTTGCATAGCCAGATAAAATATCTCCAATTCTTCAAATCCAATTTTTGGTCTTGATTAAAGCATATTATGGCCATATATTTCTGTTAGTATTATCTTTTTAGCCAAAAAGGCATATTTTGTCTGTTAGTGGAAAATAATGTAGTTAGTTTTCCAGTGGAAGAAAGCAATGTTTAAGCATGACAAAATCCATTTGTTTCATTTTCATTTTCATTATGTTATCACATTACTAGACAGATCAATTCACTAATCGAATTGATCATCTTTATTTGTTATAGATACAATACAGTAGGTTTAACTAATTTGTTAAATCTGTAATGAGCTTGATGTTATCGATATATATTTAGTGAATTAGTAAATTATCTTGAGGAGATTGATCGTGATCTACTAATAAATATAAAAGATACGGTACTTCGTTTTTTCCTACACTTTACAGTTTACCCTCTTTATTTCACGTTTTCAAGTTGTTCTACTAAGACTTTCATGTGATATGTTTTTTTTCCCTTCATGTGATATGTTCTATCGCAAATCCTCTTATCTTATCTTCTTTTCCTTAAAATCGATATCTAATTTTTATTTTGTTTTGTGTGTTGTTATATATATAACTAACCTTGTTTTCCTTTGTTTTGTGTGTTGTTATGTATTCTTGGCATTATCGACAATCCCAACAGATCCTAATGGTATGTTTATCAAAAAAAAATACTTTTTGTAAATTTTCAATAATTTTGCTCTCAAATATGTACTTACAATGTCATCTAATTTGGTGTTTTCGAAAACAGGTCCAGTATACTACAAAGGTTTCTACCATCTCTTCTACCAATATAACCCAAAAGGTGCGGTTTGGGGTAATATTATTTGGGCCCATTCGGTTTCCAAAGACTTGGTCAATTGGGAGGCTCTTGAACCGGCCATCCATCCCTCCAAATGGTTCGACATCGGAGGTACATGGTCTGGTTCAATAACACTTGTACCAGGAAAAGGACCGATTATCCTCTATACCGGTGTTAACCAGAACCAAACTCAGATACAAAGCTACGCAATCCCAGAGGATCCATCAGACCCATACCTAAGGAAATGGATTAAACCGGACGATAACCCGATAGCTATGCCGGACTATACAATGAACGGTTCAGCATTCCGTGATCCAACCACGGCTTGGTTATCCAAAGACGGGCATTGGAGAACGGTTGTTGGATCAAGGAGAAAGCATAGAGGAATCGCTTACATCTACAGGAGCCGAGATTTCAAGCATTGGGTCAAAGCTAAGCACCCGGTTCACTCCAAAGAGTCAACCGGTATGTGGGAATGTCCTGATTTCTTTCCGGTTTCCTTAACCGATTTTGAAAATGGTTTGGACTTGGATTTCGTCGGTTCAAACACCAAGTATGTGTTGAAGGTTAGCCTGGACATAACCCGGTACGAGTATTACACGCTTGGTAAATACGATCCTAAGAAGGACCGGTACGTACCGGACGGTGATTCTCCCGATGGTTGGGACGGTTTAAGATTCGATTACGGTAATTTCTATGCCTCAAAGACATTCTTTGACTATAAAAAGAACAGAAGAGTCTTGTGGGGTTGGGCTAATGAATCTGACACCGTTGAAGATGATATTTTGAAGGGTTGGGCCGGTATTCAGGTAAATATATCTAATTAAAATCCCATTAATTTTGTTTAATATATGTTTAATCTAATGAAACTATTGGTAATTACAGGTAATACCAAGAACGGTGCTTCTTGATTCAAGCAAGAAGCAATTAGTGTTTTGGCCTGTTGAAGAGATAGAGTCATTAAGAGGTAATTACATCCGAATGAACAACCATGAGATCAAGATGGGTCAACGCTTAGAAGTCAAAGGAATCACTCCTGCTCAAGCCGATGTTGAAGTGACCTTTTACGTGGGAAGTCTAGAGAAAGCCGAGCCATTCGACCCGAGCTTCACGTTTAAACCGTTTGATTTGTGTAAGATGAAAGGCTCGAACGTGACAGGTGGTGTAGGACCTTTTGGTCTGATCACATTAGCGACTCCTGATTTGGAAGAGTACACTCCTGTCTTCTTTAGAGTCTTCAAAGACACTTCCACTCATAAGCCTAAGGTTCTCATGTGCTCCGATGCTAGACCGTAAGTTCCATGCATGCATCATGATCTCTCTATGCTTAATATTCCATTATATGATATGCTTTTCATTTGATAAATGAAACCATTAACTTCCTTATTATATATAGTTCGTCGTTAAAGCAAGATAGGGGTCCACTTCCAAAGGAAAGGATGTATAAACCATCTTTCGCTGGTTTTGTGGATGTTGATATGGCTGATGGACGGATCTCTCTAAGGAGTTTGGTACGTATATATGTATAAAAATCTTTCATATGTTTACTCTTTTATATGTTATTATGTAATGTGATGACTTAAAATGGAATTTGATTCTAACAGATAGATCATTCGGTAGTAGAGAGCTTTGGAGCTCTAGGGAAGACGGTGATAACGTCAAGGGTTTATCCAGTGAAAGCAGTAAAAGAGAATGCGCATTTGTATGTGTTTAACAATGGAACACAGACTGTGACTGTAGAGAGTCTCGATGCTTGGAACATGGGGAGACCTTTGCAGATGAATGATGGAGCTCTTTGATTTAGCTCTTCTCTATATGAATGATTTAGCTAGCCTCTTCTCTCTGTGACATTAGGAAGAAAACTTTGGGATTTTCTGTTTTATTATCAATTTGGTTTGTGCTTTTTACAGTCCGTACTTTTTATATGGACTTTTGTACCATTCTGTTCCACTCAATAAAAATTTAACTTTAAGAAAGCCACATACCAAGAATTTATCGTTGGTTATATGACTTATCATTATTGGGAAAAGTATGCTTTTAGTCAGTAATCTATTGACTTAATTAAGCTACGAAATCACTTTCGTAGATGACAATTTTTATATTAGACACTAAAAATCCTAAATGCAATTAGAATTATGTAATTCATACAAATTAAAAAAACAGAGAGATTTTAGAATTTATTATTAAGAGAAGCCGAAAATCAGATTTACTAATAATAATAATCCTTAACATCAAAATTCAATGAAACAAGATAGTGTCAAAACACTAGAGATGTCTTTGAAGGGAAAAACAAAATATGACATAAATAAGGCTTTTGGTGAAAACACGAGATCACTTGATCTTCTTCTTAGGCCTCAACTGCAAAAGAATCAGAAATCAAAACTTAATACAAAATCTGTAGAATTGTATAGCTAATAATAATCCAAAGAGACTTAAACCAAACCTGGTTGCTATGGCCACATTTCTTCTTCCTACAGTTAACAGCCCTTGGGTGAAGACGAGCATAACACCTAAATCAAAACATTAAACTTATCATCAGACATAATTTTCACACAAGATTTAGATCACATCAAGACACAACTTTATCCATCCATCAGAATTAGTTAAACAACTTAAACTTAACATATAACAACTTAAGGTAAAAATTGCAACAATTGAAATTGAAATAGAATCATTGGTCAAGCTAACTTAATACGCAATTACTATAATAATCATCAAACATTGTACATTCAGACAATAATGAAGAAGGATTAAAAAAAAAAAAGCTTACTTGCGACAGATCATCTTGTCTTGATTGTACTTACGAGCCAAAGCCATCAAAGAAGGCTCAATGATACCTCCCCTAAGCCTTAGAACAAGATGCAGAGTTGACTCTGTTTACAAACCAAAAGAGAGATTTAATCAACAAAACAAAAACAATCACAGCTCAGCTAATTTCATATTTCCAGAGAATGAAACACTCATAATTTTACCTTTCTGGATGTTGTAGTCAGCCAAGGTGCGACCATCTTCAAGCTGTTTTCCGGCGAAGATCAACCTCTGCTGATCCGGAGGGATTCCTAAAACAGAGAAAGAAACAAATGAATTGATAAGAGCTCACAAATTTCATAAAGTGGAATTTTAGAAGAAAAAAAAAAGCAAAAAGAAGTTACCTTCTTTGTCCTGGATCTTGGCCTTGACATTGTCGATGGTGTCACTGCTCTCGACCTCGAGAGTGATGGTCTTGCCAGTTAGTGTTTTCACGAAAATCTGCATCTTGACGTTCGTCTTCTTCGCCGGAAGTGTGGAAACAGCGCAGGAAGTGTAAAGATCGAAACTTTATAGTGTGGCTCCATTTCTAGGGTTTTGTGTGGGTTTGATAGAATGGGCCTTTGATTCCAAAGCCCATAAACTTATCGACATTTCGACATTCCCTTTTAACTTTTAAGCCCTTCTATTTAGTATGACCAAGTTCATTTACGAGTAATTGTTGTTGTAAGAGAAAAAAACGATCATAGTATGTGCAAATTTTCAACAACACTAGTTATGTATAAAGTATGCTTTAAGAGAGATAGTATGTGAATGACACCCAAAAAAAAAAAAAAAAAAAAAAAGAGATAATCTGTGAATGTTTTTATCAGGTGTGATTTGGAGAATGAGAAAACATCGCTTTCCTCTTAAATTTCCAAATATTTTAAAATTGAACAAAATTCTAAATTTTCTACGTATATATATACCTTGTTTGGCAAATGAATTGCCTCGTGAGCTGAGAGCTTTTGCCCATAGCAATGAAAGTTTTCAATCTTTACAATGTTTTCCCTAATAATTCCGTTATTAAGTGAATTATCTGTTTACCTACTAATTTTCTCTAAAAAAAAACATGACCGAAGAGAAACTTAAATAATGACGTTTGCCAGCTTACTAAACTGGACTAATTTCTTTATATTTTTCATTCAAATAATTTCTGTTTTGGATGAGAAGCTAAGAAACTGAAGACCCAATCTGGGGAGACCATAACAATTCAATGCATCGGAACAAATATGGAAGCCAATTCCTAAAGGTGTGATTCGCAAAGGCCATAGACTTATATCATAGTAGAATAATGTTGTCCAAAATAACAAAGCATTCAACTCCAAAACTCTTCCACAATCTAACAAACTCCAAAAATATTGTTCAGACAAAATGAAACACATGGCGCTAAACAAAGACGCGCCCCATAAGACCAAAAAACTTATAGCCTCCTTCCTCTTCTACCACCCTTTCGGCGGGTACTGTCTGTTGGGATGGGAGTAACATCCTCTGCAACAACAAATACTATGTGAGAAATGCTCAATATACATACAAAAGTCGCTATCTGAGAGATAAGATTATGGAATAAAGCTTACCAATACGGCCTATTTTCATGCCAGAACGAGCAAGGGCTCTAAGAGCAGACTGAGCACCAGGACCAGGTGTCTTGGTCTTGTTTCCACCAGTGGCACGGAGCTTCACATGCATGGCAGTGATTCCAAGTTCCTGTGTTTTGAATAGAGTAGTTCACAGAGCAGTTAACATTCTTGAAACAAAGTGAGGCCTTTACGTTTCAAATCAGTTTCTTTAGGTCAAATATATAGAAATGTACCTTGCATCGCTGAGCAACATCTTGTGCAGCAAGCATAGCTGCGTAAGGAGAGGACTCATCCCTGTCAGCTTTCACCTTCATTCCACCTAATCGAAATCAAAAGAACAAAAGAGAATACATTAACAAAAGTTGGATGTCTTGTAGTGTATTCAAAGATCAAGTGATCAATCAAAGACTAAACACTCAAGAGAAGCTAGAGCACATTAAAGAGTAGCTTACCGGTGATACGGACAAGTGTTTCACGTCCAGACAAATCAGTAACATGCTGCAATAAGAGATATAATGTCAGCTTCCCCATGTATATATGTGATGTATGATAATGGAAGCTCAATTTGCGAAAAGAAACTCACAATGAAAGTATCATTGAATGAAGCAAAGATGTGAACAACACCAAAAACTTGCTCTCCCTCACGTACAGCAGGTCCAAGAGTCACATTCTCTTCCTTAGGCTCTCTAGTCTTTCTCCTCGACGACTATACAAAAAATACACATATCACTCAATTGGATTAAGCTTCTAAAATCACATTAACGCATAATACCAAACCCAATCTCCCATATCATTTCAAATCGAGCTCAATGATACTCTAAAACCATAGAGATTGAGATCACAAGACTAAACATTTAAAAAGACAGCAATTTTCTCACGAATCCAATCCAACTACTTCAGGACAACACCAGAGACAGGATCCAAAACTAAAATGATTCACACTTTCTAAGACTAACATATGTATTCTCAAATAAATGTGGTATAATCAAAGAAAAAACGAAAACTTTACCATGATTTAGGGCGAATAAAATTAACTCGGATTTGAAAGAGGCTCTAGCTCCTGTTGTTCCGCCTACAAAAAGTTTGGCAAGAGAGAAAAGCTGGAGATTCAGAAATTGATTTTATATTAGGGTTTCTGATTCCTGAGTGACAGAGTGACAACATGCCTTCGCTTAGGGTTTCGATATATAATTTGGGCTGAGCCTTAATATTTGGGCTATCAGTCTTCGGCCTGATTAGAAAACGCTGTCGTTTTGTTATCTCTGGTTAGAAAAGATAAAAAAACATTTGACAGCTGTGGGATTTGAACCCACGCCCTTTCGGACCAGAGCCTAAATCTGGCGCCTTAGACCACTCGGCCAAACTGTCTTTTGTTCTGTTCCCCGCAATATAAAAATACATCTACAAATCATTTGGTTAGTAATACAGTTTTCACTTTAAGACCCCCCAGACTTTTAAACTACTGTATTTAGTATTTACTAGTATTTACCATTTTCATCTTTAGATAAGTAGTCGAAAGACAAAAACAAAAGAGAGATTCGAAATTTCAATTCAATTTAAAGAGTCAAATATTTCTATTTTATGTGACTCGAGCAATCTCAACAGCTCTTTTGAGAGCTCCTAAGAGGCTTCTCATGATTCTTTCTTCTCCCGGAGGTGCCTTATCTTTCTTCCGCCCATTACGCGTCGCTTGAAACACTAAACCACTCTCTGTGGTTTGAAAAACCAAACAGTCTATGTAAACCGGAACATCGGTTTTGCCTTCATCCTCCATCACGATGAATCCTAACCTCGCTCCTCCACTTATTTTATCCACCTGCTCATTACAACAACAACAAAAAACCTCGTTAGCTCTTATAGTTACAACTTCTGATGTGTATTGCTATAAAGTTTTTAACTTTTCAATTTTCATAGACTAATTAATATATATGATCAGTAGCCAACATTGCTGACATATAATTTGCACATTTTGTAGATTACCTTGAGAGGAACAGGAAGAGGTAGATTGGCTCCTTGGCAAAGACTATTCGCCCACTGTAAGAAAAAAATTAACTGAAAAATGTTAAAAATGTATCGCTGAAAGGAGGGTTCGAACCTCCGACCTTGTGGTTAACAGCCACACGCTCTAGCCAGCTGAGCTATTCCAGCTCTTTTTATCTCTATTTCACATTTTACCTGAAAAAGAAGAGTTTCGAATCTCGCGAGATCGGTATCCATGGGAAGCTTCATGGTACCCAGAGAAACGCCGTCTTCCTCCTCTGACCTGACGCCTCCCCTTCCCCTCGAAGCATTTGCTACAATTGGCATCTTAATTTTCCGGCCGTTTCCGGTACTCTCTGCACCATTCTTCGGAGGATGAAGAAGCAGGCAAGGATTGGATGGACGGCGAAGCAATCTAGCCGGTGATCGGACGCTTACAGTAGCCGGGAAGAAGAAAGTCGCTGCGAAAGCCATTTTCGTATTGTCAAGTCATTCATTCACAGAGTGAGAGATAGCTTTTTAGAGGATATGAGCTTGATGACGTGTTTGTTTTTAAGCCGTTGATTTTCATTTCTTATTTCGATGTACACTATGTAGAAAAACTAGGATTTGATAAGAACGGCCCAACAAATTACAAAAAGTAGAAACAGTGACTTAAAAATCTATTGTTTTGATCAAGTAGAATTTGAGTAAAACAATTCCACAATAGTATCAACTGATCAGTAACACAGTTATTGTTTCTTCATGTCATAAACGTTTACTAATGCTTCTCCTCTTCAACAAAAACTCCTCTGTCCTAATCGACCACTTTGGTCCTCAGAATCTTCACTTCATGGATTGGCCTGAAATTTCAGAACAGGAAAGAGAGATTGTCTTCAATTACCCGATTTTTTTAATGGGATAATTGATTGTGAATGAGTGAAACTTTACCTGTCGGTGTTATCGGTTTGGACACTACCGAGCCTCTTGATCACCTCCATACCTCGGCACACTCTGCCAAATATTGTGTGCTTTCCTGTAAAAAGAGATATTAAAAGAAGAGTAACAGTAAGTGACAATTCTCTCTTAGTAAACAAGGAAAAGGATCTCAAAACATGGTAGCACATTAAAACCAGTGCATTCCAAGGATGAATGTGTTTTTACCATCCAAGGCCGGTGCTGGTGCTAAAGTGATGAAGAACTGACTCCCGTTTGTATTAGGACCAGCGTTTGCCATTGATAAAATTCCAGCTCCTGTGTGCTTCAACTCTGGCTTTATCTCGTCCTCAAACTTCGACCTAGCAAAAGGAAAAAGGTAAAAGGACCCATATGAAAAATGCTAAAACAATCTACCACATGAAAACATTCATACTATTTAAACCTAGAAAGTGAAGCTTAGGGGTTTCACTCCTCTAGGACAAAACCAGTGAACTATGAATGGAGCAACCTGAGCTTAACATTTTGACAATGTCAATCTCAACCAACTTGAGACTCCTATAACCTTGTGCAAAGTCGACTATATCCAATATCTATCTTTTTTTTTTGGGGGTCAACTATCCAATATCTATCATGTTCAGATCAAACGTAAAGGAAACTAAATTTGTTTGCAAATGAATATAATCACTCAAAACCTAATGGAGCTACTTAACTAAAACTTAATCAGAGCATAGCAATGATGAGATAAACATTGAGACATACCCATAAATGGATTCACCGCCTCTTCCAGTTCCTGTAGGATCTCCACCTTGCACTATGAAATCCTGAAACAAGGCAACAAATTCCTTACAACTTCATCACAGTGATGATCTCAGCACAACGAAAATTACATTGGAAAAACAGGAAACAGACCTTGATGATCCTGTGAAATAGAACGTTGTCATAGTAACCTCTCCGGGATAGCTCAACGAAGTTCCGGCAAGTTCTCGGTGAGTGTTTGTAATACATCTGAGGAATGTACACAAATCAAAACATTGTAAACCCTAAACCTTCGTCTAAAACTCTGAATCTTCACAAGGAGAAGTTCGATTCGAGAAGAATACAATTGGAATGAAGATAAGAGATATGAAATCTAGATCTCAAATTCGAGCAAGCTATGAATGAATGTAATGGTAGGAATTTGTTTTTTCGTTTTTTTGACAGCGAAATTGGAGATAATAGGGAGAGAGATGAAACCTCGACGGTGAAGGGACCCATGGAGGTCTCCAGCGTAACTTCCGGTGGACTTCCTTCAGGTCTCGCCGTCATTTTTTTCAGAGAGAGAGAGAAGCGTCTCGTCGAGAATCGAAGCAATCAAAGATGCGAGCTACGCTGCTAACTTTATCGGGTCGGATCTGATTCTTCGTCACTTATGGGTCGACCCGAATTTAATTAAGACGTTTGGGCCCTTATTATGCATCTCCATGGGTCCATTAAAATAATTAAAATTATACTTTTACTGCCTATTATAAATCCTCTTTACGCCAGATTTGAGAGTACCAACAAAAATTCAGTTTGTTTGGCAAATAGTCAAATACCTAGTCAACACATTTATTAAGTAACACATACGAATTCGAGTAATTTTAGAATGAGCTAACTCAACCGAAAAAATCATTCCATCAAAATTATTCAACTGGGCCAAAACTCAGCATTGACTTTCCAAACGTGCAATTGCATCAATATTATTCCGAATGAAAGTGGAGTTAAGGAGAGAACGAGTTTATGAACCGCCGAAATAACAATCACCTATTGATTTATCATTAAATTTTAAACCTTTAGTTTCTACGTACGGTGATATATATGTAAATATGTAATGACCTGTAGTTCAAATATATATTGAGAAATGTACTTAACTATGAACAACTATGTTTCATTTCTTCATCTCCATTTATAAAAACTTGACACACACGACATGAAATAGCTTACAACATTGGAACAATTTAAAAACTTCAACAATAGCCGCCTTTTTGCGGCTTATTATACAAAGGATTAGTCTATTATCACCACATAAAATATATTGAAACTATAGTCTCTTATGAGATATAACCCTTCACTCAGTGGCCCTTACGCTCCATATAGATATGATTTCACGGTAAATAACCACCGCCGCCTTCTCCGCCACCAGCACCACCACCGTGACCAGATCCAGCAGCTGCATAACCTCCTCCACCACCTCCTCCACCTCCAGAACCACCACCACCCCCACCTCCTCCACCATGTCCCATAGCTCCACCACCAGCACCGTATCCCTCTCCAGCTCCACCCCCGCTTCCATAACCACCACCCTGAGGTCCTCCGGCACCAGATCCTCCTCCTCCACCGCCCCCGTTTCCACCACCTCCACCACCTCCATGTCCACCGGCACCTCCACCTCCATGTCCACCTCCACCACCACTGCCTTCTCCACCACCGTACCCGCCACCATGTGCACCGCCAGCTCCTCCACCACCGCCTCCTCCGCTTCCTCCACCTCCGCCATGCCCACCAGCTCCTCCCCCTCCGTATCCAGCTCCACCACCTTCACCGCTTCCACCTCCGTAACCAGATCCTCCTCCAGGACTACCACCACCACCTCCTCCAGCACCACCACCATGTCCACCGCCTCCGCCTCCACCAATAACACCAGCTCCCCCGTAGCCAGCACCGCCACCTTCTCCGCCACCACCGCCAACACCAACGCCAACACCAACACCAACGTTCAAACCACTTTTCACGCCATAGGCAGCAACTTCAGCCTCGGATTCCGAGGAGGAGAGAAGTGCTCGTCTTGCAGAACATAACCCTAAACCTATTAAGAAACATAGAAAGAAGAAATTTTTGTAATTAGCCATATATTTTTACTCTATCTTCTTAATGTTGAGTTGTGTGATGAGTTTGCTTGAGAATGTGTACCTATTTATAGGCATTTCATGAGACCCAACCGCGTTTGTTGCACATAGGATGGATGTCCTAAAGTTCACTTGTTGCTTGTTGGGGCCACACCTAACCTATCAGTTTCAATTTGATTATCTTGTGTGCTTTTTTATCAAGGAACGTAATAGCTAAAGATTTTAAACGTTTAAGTGGATAATTCACAACATGGTGGTACAACAATATATAGTTGTTGTTTGTTTTGAGTGGTTGAAATATAAACACATTTTTAAATGGGTTTTTTAAAAATGTTTTTGAGACGTTTTCCTATGGAACTGTATTTTTTATAAAATACAAATTCATCATTTCGTAGATATGATTGATAGTTCATATATAAAAGAATAACATGATTCTAGGAGCATAGAAAACACTAAAATTATATATCTAAAATGTAAGAGCCAACTTCTAAAAGAATTATGGTGTATAAAAAAAGTTTGAAATAATGAATTTGACCATCTATATTGTTAAACTGCACTATTTTCTGTAGTTTTTTTGTAAAAAAAAAAAGGTTAAAACGACTTCAAAGTAAATAACTTACCAAATATAATTTTTAGTATTTGATCTACATAATCAATCATCAATTTTTGGATGAAGATGTAGCCACATGCAAAAAACGAGCGTGGCAATAGACTATATATGGTGTTGACTCTTGTTCTTTTATATTTTGCTGGCTCTACAAAATAAACAGGATTCAACCTCTATCGCCACAACTGACTATTGACAAAATCATTGGCAATAGATAATGGTCATGGTGATAAACTCATGAGCAACTAAAAATATAATTTGATTTCCAATTACATCTGAAAGAAGGACGACTGGTGAATCGATGAACTGGACACTGGATTTTAGAGCGACAGATTATCGGCAAAAGAAAATTTCTGCCAACAAAAATATAGAGAACAAAAAAAGAGAAAAATGAAACAAAATGCAATTTTCTTTTCTGTAGTTGGAAGCTTCGCGAGCAGCACAACACAGAAAAAAAAACAACCGCGGTCAGTATGTTGCGTAAAAATTTAATGACATGAGATAGACCGATATACTTTTATCCACAAATCTGTATCACTGTATGTTTTATACAATAGTGTAGGGGTTATAGTTTTATTACGCACCGATATATATGCGTGAATATCGAACACACAGATTGAGAAACGAAGAGAAATATATATATATATATATTTATATCGAACACACGAACACTAATTTCAGGTTCACTTATCACTAAGTAGTGCCACTTGCGTGTGTATGTTTGATTGTCTCCCATATATAGTGCATGAAAACATATATAATCAGATAATTATATGATGGATCATACCTAATTTACATATTATCATATTGTTCTTTATGGATATCTGACTCACTCCTATGTCTACAACACTAACTTTCCAAATTTAAATCAATTCCTTACAACTTTGTTTAATAATGGCTCCTCTAAGTTGTTGCAAGGCAGTAAATATGTAACTACAGACCTCTCTCTATTTTAATTTAACGCAACAATGAAATATGACGAGAGTATCTCCATAGCAGATTAGTATATTTTCATATGTTTACCTACTAATAACAGTTTGGTAATCAAGATTCAAGATAATGAAGTACAACATTATTTAAAAAATGTACTCAATTTTTATCCAAATTGGCCTCGGAGCATGCAAATATATATCAGAAAATACCATATATAATTTAGTCTGACTGCAATGGGATCTCATACTTGCTCATAAAACGTTCTTTTACTTGTTATACAGTATGCTATACTTTTATGTATCATAAATTTAACAAAGAAACTATAAACGAACAATTAAAGACATTATTTATGTAAATAATACTTTTGATGAAGAACTTTTCCAATGATCTTGACAACAGTATACTTTAAATATTCATTTTAGAATATCTATACATTTTTCATTATCCAGAAATTTTGAAAAATGTTTCTATATATTAGAAATGATAAGCCATGTGAAATTCTCATTATTAGTGTTTTGGCAACGCCACTGAAGTGCGCCATCCAGCAAATTAGCAACACTAGAGAAAAATACTTTCCAATCACATACCCACTTGTTATTCTATTAAGAAAGTATATAAACATTAATAAAATCTCTAGGTTTCATCCCGATGTTGTTTGTTTTGTCAAAGTAAAAAGGTGAATTCGGACGCAAGTATCACAATGCCCTTTAAAAAAAAAAAAATCACGATACCAGAGTGCAAACATAACCATCCTCTAAAACCGCAATTTACTATTTTACCTTTAATCCGAGCGTTGAAAATTAGTGTAGGTCAAAATATCTATGATCCTGTATTGATATATGTGGACTCCCTTTAAAGGCAATATCTTTTAATTGGAACGTTAACATAGATTAACAAATAAGTTTAATTCATTTTTTTCTGTTAGTAATGTTATGCATTGAGTGACATAACATGAAAAGTGATTAAGGTCTTTTAGAATAAGAATTTACTACAAAACAACAAGGAATGGGTTTTCGAATTAGAAGACTTAATTATTGTCAAAAAAAAAAACGAGGTTAATTATTTTCCCATCACACCTCTTTCTCACTAGCCAACAAAATAATTTTTTTCTTCTTCCTCCTCTTCCCAGAGACTTTTCTTAACACCGAGCTTGAAGCAAACATAGACATCATGTGACGCCTGAACAATCTGCTCATGGGAAAGGTCACGAACGCCCCAATCACTCATACATATCTCCTTATCTTTTCTCACACCTTCGTGTCCCAAACACTCCTCCACAATCACCTCAAACGAACGATTCTGGAGCCACCGATCCAAATAGTGCCTTACGTCCAAAAGTCTCCATATCTCCAACTGATGGTGGAACCTCTCGAGCTTGTCTTGGTCTTGGCTGTTCCATACGCCAACGAAAGTGATTCTTTTATCATTCAAGAAACTTCGTAGGACGTAAGGGACGTAGCTACAGTAAGACAGCTGGATGATGAGACAGCGGACACCGACGCATAATTGGAGAACTTGCGGTGGAGGATCTGAACCACCGGGTGTCCACTGGACGCCGAGTCCGACAACGAGAGGGTGTTTCAAGCGAAGACGGCTGAAGAAGATCAGGACGGAGTGGATCCATCGACGGATCACTGGAGGAGTATGAGTGACCGTGACGATCAACTGTTGTCCAAAGAAATCAATGTACTGTTCTGGTTGGTAGATATGGCGCTTTGGGAATCTTCTGATCCTCTGAGCCATTGATCTGAGTTGAAAAGAGATACTGAAAAAGTTAGAGAGTGATATGAGTTTAAATATATATTTTTCTAAACGTTCAAGATCAGAAAGAGATTTGAATTTTGAAAAAGAGAAAATGATTTTATCCAGATATGAAGGGGGATATTGTGATGGCGAAGAATTTTAAGAAGAATATGTGTGTAGACTTGGTTATGGAACAAGACTTGATTTTTTTTTATACACATGACATTGCTATTTATTTATACAAAGGGTTAAAGATATGCATAATTTCTTAAGACTTTAGGATTAGAGATATGGAAATTTTCCTATTTTCTAAATTCCTATTTCTTGTCACAATAGAAATATTTTCATTATTATTGCAATAATATGTTTATTTGTGGTGTTAATCTACCAAGCAATCTCATTGAAATCAAAAGTTTAAAGGGAAATTGATTTTGGTACTATAATAATTTAGAGATGTCCAATCGGATAAGTATAAGAGCATGTCCAACCGTGAACCCCATATGGGGTTCTTAAAAAAAAATTAATATTAATTTTGAGGGAAATAAATGTTAAGAATTTTTCGTAGGGTTCTTAAATATTTTTGGCTCCAATGGTAGAACTCCAAGTAGAGTTCTTAAAAAAAAAAAAATTATTTTACAAATTAAATATTTTAAGTAAAATTTAATTTTTATAAATTTTAACAATTTTGTGCTAAAAAATTTTTTTTTAAACAATTTTATAACTTAAAAATTATTTCATTGCATAAAATTTTAAACATACATGACATAAAAGCAT
>VBRH01000470.1:81200-91960 GCA_014578085.1 Cardamine resedifolia | reverse complement strand
AAAAAACAAAACAAATAATAGTAACAAATTGGCGATTATTTATTTCAAACCATAAAAGGAAAAGTATTGATCTTTCTAACTTGTTTTTTGTTTTTTTAAGATATTCGGTGACGAGTGACGACCCTAATTAATTGACTTTAATAATTTTCACCAGAAAAAGAAAAAAAAAAAAGAAAAAAAAAACGAAAGAGGAGAACGTTGTGGCCAGAGGTTCGACAAAACCAATTGCCGGAATTCGCGCGTTTTGCTTTAACCAAAATCTCACAATTATATAACATTCTCTCACAATGAAACAAAAGACATTCTTCTTCTTCTTCACCAGAAGAAAAGCTTTACCCTTTTTCATTAATCTATTTTTGAATATATAAATAAAAAGAAATAGCGCATTTTTGTCAGCAAATAATTCATTAATCAAGTACTCCAAAAGTAACATGAAATTAATGAAACAAATACTACAATAATGAATGTGGAGGGGCATGTGGGTCGTGTCACGTCATGGATATATAATTGCATTTGCAAACTTAACATTAATTAATGACTTCAAAATTTAACTAACAAAATACTCTAACCATTGATGAGTTGGTTTCTCCTCAAATCTCTTGTATGTGTAATGTGTGGATGTGTAAGTGAATGATCCCTCCCTCACTCACTCCACTTTCTCTTAGATCTTTTAGTTTTAGACTTTTAGTTAACCCCAATCTTATCTTATCCAGTTAAATTCACTAACTCCATAAACAATGCCACATTAATTATAAAACACACAGATTTTGACGACAAGAACAAACTCATTGTATCATTGTAACAGATCAGGAAGAGTTTATATAGCCAGAAATTAATGTAATCAATCCACACAAAATAAAATACAAAATTTGTAAAGATGAGAATTTGATTTCCCTCATCTTTTTAATCCACTTATTTATATCAACTTACTTACCAAAAAGCTCCGGACTTAAATTAGTTCAACATATAATTTATTTTGCACCAAAGAACCATAGCACGTTAAATTTGCCTCTGCCCTCCAAATTTTGAAAGCTTGACCTTGAAACTTTTGACAGGGGCGGAGGCATGTACAATGGAGGGGGTCAACTGACCCCAACAAATTTTAATTATCTTATATGTTTCTTAAAAACTTTAAGATTGGATCCATTGAAGATTTTACACTGACCCTTATAAATCTCACTTAAACTCATGCTTTACTTAAAAAGAAGACCCTAAACCCACATTCTCTAGCTAAAAATACTTGATCCTTCTAAATTGAACCCAAATCCATAATAGAGTCATTTAAACCATGTAACCCTTTTAAAATTTGGGCTTATAATTATTAAAAAGTGGCTTACGAAATATATTTTTAATGTTTTTTTTTGTTTTTATATAAATAAACCCCAATAAAAAATCGTTCTACCTTCGCCACTGCTTTTGAGTGATCTCATAGTTTACTAGTTTAAGTACAAACGTTGAGTTATTTATATGAATTCTCATTCTTTCTATTAATTCTGATTATCATCCTTTCTGTTGTTCCTTTCGAGCATTTAAAAGTCACAAAATTTAATCTAACAACTCTAGGTATGTACGACCAATGAAACAGTAATAAGAGAACATGGGCCATGAAGACATTTCAAACTTTAAAGGTCATTAGTTCAACTACATTTGAGAGGAATGATTTATCCTTAAACATGGTATTATCGACAGTTGGTCTAAAAAATCGAAGAAAACTAAAGGTTAAAAATTTCGAAAAAAGAGAAAAAAAAGAAGACATTTCAAACCTCTGTTCACAGATTTATGTCCTTTTGTACAGTTGGCAATGGAATTTCTGATGATGAGCTTGTCAGCAAACTGAAGCCTTATTTGAGGTAAGTGTAATCAACGGGCTTTCTCATCTCATTTAAACAGCAGAGATATATACAATATGGGATAAATCAATGTTCAAGGGAAATAGATATAATTAAGAGAGGATCTCCAATGTTTTGGGATGTATGTCTTGGGATCTACCGATTTTGTTCTTGCTTTGGTTTCTATCAAATTAATTACTATATTTTTTTGTGTATCGGCTGAAATAGACAAGTTGGTTTTACTAGTCATGTATTAATCCTTAATCTTTTTTTGTCCTTAATCTCGTTACCCGCAAAGTTGAACCATTTGTATCTTCAAATAAATCTCATTCATCCACAATTTACAAAAGAATTTGGACACAATACATTAGCCACATAAAATATTTTATATTCATATATATCACAACATCTTTAATATTTATTGGGTTAATCCCGAATGTATCAAAGTTTTTTTGTTCTCTGTTTTCTCCTTTGTTTTTTTTTGTCGTCTCTTTGTTTTAATTTTTAAATCTGTATATTATCTGTTTTTTACTGTCAATGAAAGCGCTTCGCTTTTGAACAACAAAACCAGAAAGTATTATGAAATCTCTGAATAATTGACTTCTATTTTTAGTAATCCAACAAATTTTGCGCCGTTTTGTTCTTTCTTTTTCTCTTTTGGTTACAAAAACAGAGACTTCTCAATGTCAAATTGTCAATACAACATCTCTCTTGGTCTTTAACTTCTAATTTTCACTTATTTCTTCATCACCTTCCACCTGAATCCTTCTCGAGAAAACCATGAATCAGAAAGTTTATACCTTTTTCTCTGTTTCATCTTTTTCTTCAAATGACAATGGCTTTGATCTAAATAGCATACTCAGTCCCACAGTACTTGTATATATAACTCTCCTTTCTTTCGTCCTCTTTTTCTCTGCTTTACTTCAACTTCTCATCAAATTCTTACTCAGACCCCAAACCCGACTTGACGACGCCTATGAAGGTCACACATTTAAAGATTTGATTTTTCGTTTTTGTTTTCCTTATGCCGTCTCTGTTCCATTGGTATCTTAATATCCGACAATAGTTTTATTTTGGCATTACAGAGAGAGCTAATGCTCCGCAAGGTCGGCTTCAGACACCGATAAATCTCCATGACTCAGGAGGAGTTGACAAATCCTTCCCCTTGTTTCATTACAAGACCTTGATTGATCTCAGACACGACCCCTTTGATTGTGCAGTCTGTCTCTGCGAGTTCAAAGCCGAAGATGAGCTCCGGCTCTTACCCAAGTGTAGCCATGCATTTCACGTGAACTGCATCGACACGTGGCTCCTCACAAACTCAACCTGTCCTCTCTGCAGAGATAACCTCCTTCTTGACCTCACTGCTTCGTCTTCCCCTGTTGTTATTTTGCATGAATTTGATGGTGAGAGTTCCCAAGACGATACATCTAAGCCAGAGAATGATGAAAGAGTTGTTCTCCATCAAATTTCCGGTGAAGCTTAGCGGCTCCAATGATGTTGGCATGAGGGGAGAATATGGTTTTTCCAAGACTTTGGATACTAATACTCATTCTTGTTCGAGAAAGAATCATGTTTTGGTCCAAATCCGGGCGTTGGTCTAATTCTCTTTGGTTTCTCTTGTTTTTGCCCGGTTTATAAAAAAATTGTTTTGGTTTGGTTCGGATTACAATTAAATAATTTTAATTTAATCAACAAACCATTGTAATTTAATTGGTCAAAGTATTCGGCTTTAACACGAGAAACCCGGATTTAATTGGTTTTTATCCGGTTTATACAAGATTCTTTTGGTCTTGTTATAAAAGATTTGCTGGTCTTGTTCGATTTTTAAAGTTCAAATTTGGCTAAGTAATTTTCAAATTGGTAAGTTGGTCAGTGGTCTCTGACTCTCTTGACTCCGGTAAGTTTGGCATTAAATTTTAGAATTGCAAAAGAAAAAAACAAACAATCTCTTTAAGTGATGGGCCTAATAGAGTCAACATGAAGCCTCTATTCTTGAAACCAGTCGGCCCATTTGTTTTGTCCATCAAGTCATCATATACAGGTATTGGTTAAAATGATAAAAATCAAACCAAACGAACCATTCTAGAATTAGAAACAGCAATAATGGCATAAAGTATGCAAAGACGGAGGACCACAAACAGATACATTGAACATTACTACAACATTAGACATTGCAAGGATGGATTGGCAGAGACAGGTTCAGTGGTTATGGCCTTGATATGGGTTCCTTGTCTCCTTTTCTCTGTCAAACATTTTTCCGACAACTTGTTTTTTCTTTTCTTTTTTTCATATCTTTGCTATCCTCACAGTTTCTCTATACATATATAGCTCTGTCTCTAAACCTCCTTGATTGCAACAAGTGATGAAGATGGTGAAGTGCAAGAAGCTCAAGCACCATGGTCGCAGAGGACGAAAAGAGAAACAGAAGTTTCATGAAACTTGTATGCGAAGGAACCTCGCTATTCTTCGCAGGATTGTACCTGGTTGTGAAGAGGTCAACGATGAGGAAGCCTTGTTCCTCAAGTCAATTCAGCATCTCATGCTTCTCAAATCTCAGGTTAATTTCCTTAGAAAGCTTGCTGATGTTTTTGGAGTCTAAAAGAACGTAAGTTCTCAAGTTGTTATGCATCATTATATTATCAAATCAAGCGAAAGAAACAGGGGAGGAGATATATGAAGCATGAAAGGTAAAGTGGATTACATAGAGAAATTAAAGAACAAGACGAAGAAAAATTTCAGTTTTTGTTGTAGAAAGTGAGGTCGTATTTTGTACGGAAGGAAGAAGAAGAAGAAGAAGAAGAAGAGAGAGTGAGCATGTGTTGGATCGTTGTGACCCATTTCTTGTAACGACTGTAATCATCAGCCATGTCTAGTTTAATAGCTCCTCTGTTTGTCTTCAGGACGATGAGATAACAAGTGTCTTCTATGTTGTTGCCTTCGCTATCTGAATCTTTGTAAAGTTCCACATGAACATTCGTCACAATACCTTAAACACACAACACAAACAAAATACTGGATGATTTACTTGAAGGATAAGTAAAGTTAAAACAAAACAAAACAAAAGATTGAGAAGCTAGCTAGCTGCATACTTTCTTTCTTAGTCCTGAGTAGGTTATGTTTCTTCGTTTTAAGAATCACCTGCGTAAAACAAACCCAAAATCAACAATTAGCAGACGTAATTAGCTAAGACTAATGAAGGACTAGAGTCAAGTTAAGACCTTTCCGTCTTTGTTTAACACCATAGACACTGTCCTAACTTTGAAATCCCCTGTTTCAATCCAAAGATCTGTTTAGTTTTTCCACGAAACAGAGGAGTTAAACAAGAAAAACAGAGGATTTATATACCGTCTGGTGTCTCGACTAAGAGATCGGTTCCCTTAGCAAGAAGGGATGTGTTCTTGTCGAATTCAGGAGGCAAATCAGAAGAGTCTTCAATAGGCAATACAGGCGCAGAGCCGTTCAATCGATTGATCTTGCAACCTCTTCTTGCCTTCAACGTTGCAGCACCTCTCAACGCTTAATTACCAAACACTAATGTCTCAAAAACAGAGCATTCTTATATATACAAAGAACTAAAAAAACAAAAAAAAAGAAAGACTTAGTCAGCTTCTTACAAGTTGTAGCTGAGGCAGTGAGAGTGAGTATCTCAGTGACACTTGTCCCGGTCATGGCAGAACCAATCATTGTGCTGAGCTGATCTCTGTTTGCTCCCATTGTCTCTGCCATCTGCGCACACTGCGCCGCCACCACAGCCGCCGCAGAAGCCACAGCAGTCTCCCTCGTGCTCGCTCTACCGTTTCCACCACATTTTCCGGCGTTCTCGGAAGCAACGGAGGCGAGAGCGGCGGCTAGACCAGCCAAGGAGACGGCTGCGTGGACTTCAGCTCGTTGTAGCCTCACTTCTTCCTTTCGTTTCGCCTTTATCTCTTTCCACCATTTCTTTATTGACGGCGTAATCTTCCATGGAAGTTTCTACACGACCATTATTGTTTTGATTCAGAAACCAATAATGTTTATTTCGAAATCAAAACCAAACCAAATAGCCAACAGAGTTTTACAAGTTTCTTGCTGAAAAAGCCTTCGTAACTCAATTCCGGATGCATTGCTTGTTGCATCCATATCCATGACTGTTCACATCATTCAACAAAATATGTCACAATTTTTTTTCAATTTCTACAATTCCAATATTCCTATACCAATAATATCCCCCAAAAAATGAAAAAGAAGATGAATAATAGGTTGAAAACTATGAATGTCGATCTATAGAATATATACAATATCCAATTCACATGAGAGGTAGGCTAATTCTGATTTAATTATGTTTTGCCTACTTTTATTTTGGTATGAAAGAGTAATTATACCAAAGAAAAAACCCTAAGTAAGCTTGTAGTACTATTGTCTAACTATTAGTGTGATTTTTGTAAAAAGAAACTATATTTGTCAACATAATATGTTTACCTTGACATCATTGGTTTTCCACGAAGGCATCGAGGGCTTAAAATCTGGATCGTCCATCTTCATACTCTTATCCATCTACTTTCACAGCCTTTATTAATTACACTAACCAAAAGAAACTGAAGAAAATTTCACTTATAAATAAAAAACAACATCTGGTTACTTACAACGCAAGAAACAGGACTTGAGTCGCCATGAAACTTGGCGATCGATGTCTCGATGGGAACAATAGAACGGTCGAAGAGGACAGGGTCGGGATGAAGTGACTGAACAGCAAAATTACACCATTCTCGAGATAGAAAGTCCATAGTGTCTGGATGTGCCTCTGAAGGCGATGTATTGTTATTCAACTGCTGATGATCCGTTGATGTTAATGCTAATGATAGTTCCATAGTGTTTGTTTTTTTTCTTTTTTATTTTTAGATTCAAAGATTGTGACTTTGAGAAGTTGAGGATTGATCAAATATTTATGTTATGAGTATGAAGGAGAAAATGATTAATTAGTTTCTATTATAACTTAATTTTTTAGTCTGATGTGGGTTCTACATTTCATGGGGAGCATCATTTCCATGGGTGGGAATGATTTGGGCCATGATCAAAGTGATTATCGTTGGACACATTTTCTTTATTTATCAAATAAAAGATATGGAAGGGTTGGTTAGTCTCAACTTTCTGTCAAAATGGGAATTAAGTATCTGTATTAATGTCGTTTTATCATTAGTATTACTTTTGATTTTGATTGATTAATACAGATACTCATGGTATTGCATAACTGTATTTATAAGCTATTCTATGAAAATAATTATTGATACCAAAATTCTTCAGATTCGCCAGTTTTATTAAACGATTTTACTATAACAAATTTTCCATTATTTTATCGAACAATGAATTCCATACATCGGCTCTCTTTTTGTTTTTGGTTTCCGATTTAAAATAAAATAAAATATGGATAAATTTGGTACAATTAAATATGTTTTGGTTCAGATTCAGATATATAAAAAAGGATGAGAAGTCTAATCACATCGTTATTATAGAGATATATACAATGCTTACTTGAAAAATACTTTGTGAGTTGTTGTTGGAAAAGATTAAACGATTTGATGTGGCATGAATTGAAGTTAACCATAAATAACTAATTGAACCTATCTGAGAGCTAACTTGTTAACCATTATGGAAGCAAAATTATTGACAACAATGAATTGGACCCTCTTCTATCTCTTTTTCGTATATCTTTAAATTGAAACCATAGGTTCAAGCTAAGCACACAGCAACATCAAATATTTATTTATAATAGCTGGGCCTCTTTGCCACTTTTTCACTCATTCATAAGTGATCTATAGCTGGATTTATATCCAAAATTCTATTTGATTTAGGAATTGAAAAACATTTAGTCTTCAACTATATTAAGATGTTTTGGAAAACACAAAACTGGTGTATAGCTAATAGTGTATATATAAAACAATATTGATCTGATGATTGTAGAATAATAAAGTTCATATACTGAACGCCAAGTGATTTGAACAAGTTAAATTGGAAGTGATCATAGATTTAAAAATTCCAAATATATTTATTAATCAGGAAAACGACATTGTATAGATAGATAAGAGGCATAATCATGCACAAGCATGCAATGGGTCTTAGGCTCTCTTAGCTTTTGCAAAAGAAGGAAGAGGACAATTAATTTATGGTCGACATGGTTAAAAAAAACTCTTCCACTTTTTAATCAAAGATCTTTTAACTTATTAATCATTTATTAGCTAAATATTTCTTAATTAATAATCATTTCTAAATGGCTTTAAGTTTCTAGTCTAATATCAAATCGTATGTTTTTCAAATCAAAGATGACTCAGTAAAGATGTTATCATTTGACCATGTGACTCTCACTTTAAAATGCCAACTGCCAATGGGTTTTTATGTGTGTACCGACAGAAAGAGAATAAGTTTATAAATGAATTAAAAGTCCTATTAACAGGTTTAAAGATTAGTGATAAATTAAGCATAGTAAGATGTCGTCAATTTATCTTATAGCAATTTATTTAGAGTCATTGAATCTAACTGGACGATCCGAAGTCACTCACTCGAGTACACTTATGCCAACCTAAGCTGATATTTTGTTTTTCAAGACTAAAACATCATAACACCCAAATCCCAATCCTACTTTTCTTTTATCGAAATGGATATTACATATACCAAATAGAGTTACCAAAAAAATTTGCGTATACAAATTAATTAGTGATCATTGGCTTCACATTTAGGCCCAGTTTTTATGTCACTTTTGAGTTTTTTTTTATAAAAAAAAAACACCAACGTAAATATGCCGAATTTAACCCATCAGCTGGTCCCATTCTAAGCCCAATTATGTAACCGCTTATAACATGCATTCTATGAAATTTCATTATACTACAATGTGTCACTTTATATATTGATATATTGATTATAGTTGGTAGAACAATGACCTGAATACGTTTTATGCGATTATAAATTAATCTCTGACTTATAACGTATTAGTTACTTTTCGTACTCGTAACATATGAGTAACTTCTTTTTCTTAGACAAAAAAAAGTTGTTTATAATTAATGCCCAATTTTAAATATAATTTAATTGTAATAAATACGTATGTACGAGATATTAGTTGTTGAATGATCACAAAAAACACTAGTTAACCTAAGTTTACATCAGTGCATGCTGCATTACTGCATATATGTAATAAGATAATAAAATGCTACCAGCACACGTTATTAATATTCAAGTGGTACTCGATAATTCGTTTCGAAGTTTTGTTATATGATAAGATATGGTTATCCTATATATGTACATGGACTTGCATCCAAATCATTAGCTACTTCGTATTCACAATAGTGCGAAATGCACTAATTTTGGTAAGTTTAGCTACTTCGTATTCACATTTACATTAATTTAATTGTTCCTATGATCGTGTTGGTAAGTTTCCGGTGACTGAATCGACGGCTGCGACGGTTCGCATAACGTCCACTTGCGCTCGGAGATAGACGATATAATCAAGTGTCTCTCTTATCAAATAATCTGTGTCGTCTATTAACTCGCCTCCCGGTACTAGACTCTTGAGCAACTCCGTACGTTTTCTCAGTCCAACTTTCGCCGTGAAATCGCCACTTTTAAGTGTGCTACAACGATTCTTCATCCGATTTCGAGCTTTTCTTAATATTCGACGAGCCACGGGTTTGTTGGTTGTCTTGTTTCCGGTCCTATAAATGAGAGCGCGGCTCCATACCGTAGAGCCGCTTCTAGCGGCTGCGATGGCTATGTCCGATGATAGTCTTATTGCATTTTTCCTTTCGGTAACGTTCGAGGGATGTTCAACAGAAGAATCTAACATGTGGAGTGTAGTTATCCATTTCTTGATAAATTCTTGCTTCACCATGTTATACGTCTTCATCCTGAAAAAGAAAACAGAAATAAATTATAAAGTAGTACACAGTGATGTGAAACATTATTAGTTCTGTATTCATCCACATTTTAACGGATATATATATATATATATATAATGGCACCTAGCTTCGTCGTATATATTTTGTTCTTTGGTAGCTCAAGAAGGAGATGTGAATAAAAAAGAGACGTCAATGAGATCAATAAATACTTACCTTACGATTGTTTATGTTTTTGAATATCCAAGTAGCTCGATTATTGTGTCTGAAACTTAAACCCTAGAAAGAAATGAGAAAGAGGGGGAGGGAAAGAGATTAGATTGAAGAGGAGAATTAATAGAAGAAATGAGAGTGTGGAAGGCATTTATTGGATCAAAGGAAAAGAATAGATATTAAGAGTGGGGCCAAGAGAGAAAGACAGAGCACATGGACGCACATGGCTCAGCAGACCCCACCCTTTCTCCAACCCTAAATACCATTTATATTATCATCATTTAAGCTTCAATTATTTTTGTCTATTTTTATACTTCAATCCGTTTTCCATATCTTATACTCTAAAACGGTAGGTTAATCACAACATTTGGTTCTATTATGTGGGCTTTCAAAGTTGTGTGATTTGATAAATTTCACTAACTTAGGGAAAGTAGAGCAACCAGTAGAGAGAGCTGCAATTATAGAGAATAAAATTAAACGTGTTCATGACTTCACGAAAATATTTCGATAAGATAAGTCACTATGACTTCATGAAGACTTTTACCACGAGTTAAATCCCATGTTTTTACGGATGGGCATATAAAAAATAGCATGAGGCGCGAACATGTGGTGAACTCTCAAGACTTTTCTTATCAAAAAAAAAAAACTCTCAAGACTTTTTTTATCAAAAAAAAAAACTCTCAAGACTTTCATGCAATGTTATGTACCTACTCTCCGGAAAACAAGAACAGAATAAAAAATGAGGATTCAAGTGAAATACGTACGTGCCAATTTTTTTCCACATGGCTCCGATGGACGTTTAATTATATTATAATAATAAATTGACTTCTACACCAAATGTGAAATATATATATAT
>VBRH01000470.1:44419-56832 GCA_014578085.1 Cardamine resedifolia | reverse complement strand
TTTTTTTTTTTTTTTTTAAGTTGGATTAGTATATTTTAACCTAGAATTCCGATTAAATGACGCCAAAAATAAAGTTCGATTAAAAATATTAAAAAGAAAAACTTAAACTTTGGGGCCCATGTAAGCCCAATAAAGTGCAAATAGAATGGGCTAATTGGGCTGTCTCACCACCGGTCGAACCGGAGAGACATCAGACTTGGTTAAAAGCCGCTGATTTCTCCGATTCTACGCTTTTGTTCATCATTGATCATATCAGCCATGGGAAGATGAGGTGATCTCCCGTTCCTATTTGTTTTTAATATATCCCTTACGTAAACTTAGAGCTTAGGAGAGCAATCTTGAAACGTTAATAGATTGTTAATTCGATATCTTAAGGCCGTAAAGATATACTTGAATCTGTGTGCTATATTAACTTTATTGGTTTCTATGTATCATAGAGAGAGATTGATTTGATAAAATTTTAACTGGTTTGATGTGCTTATGAAACTTGTCAAGACAATAATATGGGGAAAAGGATAAAAATTTATTGATAGGTTGATGATTCTTGGGAATTGGATTATGGTAGCATCTTGATTCCAAAGCATCATGTTTTTGGAATAGTAGAAAAATAGGGAGGTTGGATTTTCTGTCTTATATTTCTTTCTCAAAGGTTGTTAATTTCTTTTGCTTTAGTGGATGGTTGAAATGTTAGGAAAGATGATTTTTTGTAAGGGGTTCTCACAAGAATTTATCAAAAATGAGACATGAGCTAGTTAGTAATTAAGTATAAAATAGGAAGAGGTTATGGTTTTTATAGGCAACAAGTATTTTGAGAATGGTTTGGTTATTTGAAGTGCTTTTTTTTTTTGGTACCTTTGATTCTTTATTGGTTCATTGATTCAGAAAGAAAATAAAAGTGATTTCTATGTTTTAGAAAGCTTATCAGTTATTTTCACACTTATGTCTGACCTTTTTTTGGTATTGAATTTAGATAGAATTGAAAACTGCTCCTGCTGATTTCCGATTCCCTACAACAAACCAAACCAGACACTGCTTTACTCGGTACATTGATTTCCGATTCCCTACAATACAGTCCTTATAGTATCTTCCAAACCAAACCACAGGTACCTCTATGCTTCATAAGCTCATCGTTTGGCTATTATCACTTTTGATCTCTCTTTTTTAACATCAAAGATCATTCCACAGGTGCACAACTGCAAAGGGCGAGGAGTCTAATGACTGCGAAAGGTTTGTCAAGTATTACCGCGCACTCTGTCCTGGAGAATGGGTTGGTTCCTTATCTTTAGACATTAGATTATTTGGTCTAGAGAAAACTTTTTTTGCTTGTTATATACAAATTACAGTCCTATACTTTGATCTGTCTTACAGTGTGTGTTGAATATCTGATCGCAGGTTGAGAAGTGGAATGAACAAAGGGAAAGTGAAACTTTTCCAGGTCCTCTTTGAATGGCTATATCAAATCCTGAACTTTTTTTGGTGTGTGTGTGTGTTTTGACTTTGTTTTCCTCTCGAGTTAAAGTTGTTTCTTGGGATTTCTAAGGAAGGCCCATGAAATAATCATATGAGAAGATTATTTACCAGAAAATTGGAACTAATAAAACCAGAAAATTACTGTTTATGGCTCTCTTTATTTCTCTAGTAGACAAAAAAGCACTTTAAAGACTATAGTAGACAAATTAATAGTCCTTATAGTATCTTCTAAGCCCACAAAAGCTTATGAAACTTGTTGCACTTTAAATGTTGACTGAAGCATGTTGACAAACATGCTAAAAGGAAAAAAAGGTTGACTGGAGTATTTTATTTTATATTTTGGTTTTATTTGTAAATAAAAACAAATGTTCATGTAAATAATTTTACTAAAAAAAAAGTAAATGGAAAATTTCGCTTCCTTAAAGAAACTCCAATTTGTGACAAAATTTTAACTTAAATGAAGTTAATAAAATTGGAAAGACATCTTTTTCATTAATGTATAATAATATAAATATTAAAAAAACGAGTAAAACACTCAATTCCGATATAAACAATATAAATTTTGGATGATTTTAGGACATGTCATCATCATCATCACTAATTTTTTTATAAACTCAGTAAATTTTTATATTTATTTTAATCTTGAGATATATGTGGCTACTAATTCATAATTATCTGTGCGTTTATCTGTATTTTGGATCTAACACACTCCCAAGCAAACATAAAACATGGTAATCTAGAATCTCTCGACATTGCAATTCGATATCCTTTTTAACAGTGCGATTCACAGGTTCTTCGTTCTTTCTGTTTCTCATCTTATTATATTTTGTTGGATTGTTGATTTTTAATGATTTTATACGAGAGAATATAGTAAAATTTAATTTGTTTTGATGTTCGTACGATCCATAGTTTCGAATTTCTTTAATGGTAGACGCTTCGATAAGTTCCTGGTAAAACCCTGATAGTTTTGTAAACCTAATTTTAATCGTACTTGCTTCTATACCTAATTCCTTCGCACACAAGTTTCAAAATAGTGTTTTACTAATTGCCTTTTGTTTTCCTTTTTTTTTATATATATAAAAAAATTGTCTTATACTACAGAAGTTAATTTGGTCTTCATGGATTCAAAAGACAGAGACGATATAGAAAATCAAAGCATGAGTACAGAGATGCTCTTGAAGATTCAACAAAGGTTTAAGAAACTCGATTCTGACATACAAAATTCAGGACCATCTGACTCAACTTCACTTGATGATCTTCAAAATATGAATAACGAGCTCCAACAACTTCTACAGACAACTACAAAGACGGCCAAGGATCCGAGTAAAGTGTCGCTAAGGATTCACGATGGTATGTATCCATCTGATTCCGTTACCTAAAAAGCAATTTTCCCTCTTACCTAATTTGGAATTATTTTTGGATTTTGCAGATCTTGACAAGGTGTTTGTTGCTGAGGAAGTTGGACACTCGTGTGACTTATGCCAGAGAGATCTAGCCAAGGATCCAGAACGGCCTAATGCTTCCTTACGCAGCTTACAAGAGGCCTGCGTGCTGGCTTGTGGTCATGTCTATCACTTCAAGTGTTTGAGAGGCACCACTCTTGATCTCGACAATAGTTCTGCTGATCCTTCTTGCATTTTTTGCATTAGCTAAGAGCCTATGTGGATTCAACTTCAGGAACTTGTACCATCAATGTCTATTAAACAAGGGAGTGATTTTATGATTTTGTTTTGACAATGCCATTGGTATTACATACAAATACCAGAGATTTCCTCTGAAATCTATCAATTTGTTTTTTTTTTACATCTCTTCATTCCTCTTGAATGGTTTAGTAACTTTACATAACCAAGCCGCATGGTTACCTTCTAAAGCCAGAAGTGAATCATAGCCTGTTCAAGAAACAAAACACCTGTTTATTATATAGTTTCTAAATATCGTTTAGACATCCCTACCGAAGTAGCAAGAATATATTACCTCTTGAATTGAGAGAAGAGCTCGATCCTCCTTCGGATTAGACACAGGTTTAGATTGATGTAGTTCTGATCTTAAGCTTCTCATCTCTGACTGCATTACATTAAGCTGTTCTCTAATATCCTTTAGCAAACTCAGATGTTCTCCTTTGATACTCGTATCTCTTGGCGGCTTACTCACTTTCCTTTCGTAATTACTACTACTCAACATCTTGCCTCTGGCCTGTGTGATTCATTCCATACATTAGCACCTGATCAAAATTGCTTAATCAAGATTTATATAGTTCAAATGTAGATGATTACTCACATTACTTTCTCCCGGTTCCTCTTCCTCCGAGATGATTGTAAGGCTTTCTTTCGTCCTAGGAACCTCGAAGATGTCTTGAACATTTTTGGGAGACAGAATAGGAGTCTCTAAAGAAGCATCTTTTCCAGAGAATCTTTCAGGGTTCTTCATCATCTCCATTATCGAACTAACATCGCTCTTGGCTGACTCGAGGATAGTATTGCTGACTTGTGACACCAACGCATGTGACAAAGACTCACGCCTAATCAGAGGAAATTTTGATTCTTTCAGAGCATCTCTTGAATCTGAAATCTCTCGAACATGCTCATCTATTCTCCTGATCTGTTCCCAATAAGCATTTAAGTCTTCACGAGGAGATACAGAACTCTCAAGACCAATTTTCTTCTCCTCAAAGCTTTCACTATTAATATCAGACAAAAGCAGTCTTCTTTCACTAGCCATGCCATCGAATGGGCTCTGCAATACAAAACATAAAATCTTTGGCTTATGTTTTGATCTTTTAACCCTTTCATGTCTCGAAAACATGAAAACAGAACACTTTATATAGCCATGGAATCAGTTTATTTTTTCAGTTATAACCAATCGAAAAGCTTGAAATTAAATTAATTACCGATAGGTTTCGTTTCATTTTCCTCTTTTGATTCCCACGAGAGGTATCACCGTAAAAGATGAGATTTTCCGGGAACTTGTTCTCAACGACGGCCGGATCAGAGCAACCAAGGCTGAGTAGTTTGCATCTATAAGCCTGGACCTGAAACTCAAGAGATGCTATTTCCATTTCCTTTTGGTAAATGAGATCTTCAAAGAGAGCAAGAGAGGTCTCGGCATGACACATTTTCTCCTCCGCCATTCTCTTGTATTGACTAGCTTCCATTTCCAACGCTGCTTTCTCCCCTTGAAGACGTAGAATCATTGATAAAGCTTCGCTTGCAGCAGATGAAGAAGCTTCACGTTCAGCGTCAAGTTCTTGGTTGATCTTTTGAAGAAGCTCTTGTTGTGCCCACATTGTTTCTCTGACCCCTGAGGTTTCTCCATTGCCTCCTACCCCCAAACTCATCGTTCTCTCCACCATTTTCTTTCTCTCTTCTATTCTCCCGATCAAAATTTCCCAAAAGATCTCGTGTTGCGATCGATCTAATGATCAATGTGCGAATTCTCTTATGATCAGAAGCAGGAAGAGGAGAGATGAGATCGAGGTTTGAATAGATGCGGCGGAGGGAAACGCAGATTTGGTGAATCTCCGATTAAATTCTCCACCGAATCGGAGAAATGGCGGAAAATCGGAGATTCAGATGGACAAGGAAAGCCCTGAAAGGCGACCAGATATTCTCAAAAGTTCAAATCGATAGTGGGTGGGACCTACATACGTGAGAACGACCTCTTTAAAATCGGACAACTTAAATGATATTTTATGGTTTGAGCTAACGTGATCCAGCCGACATAGAGCAGGTTTATGTGAAAATTGAAAATATTTAAAACTTGGATAGAGGTGTAATTGATTTTTTTTTATAATTGGTCTCTGAAATTGAAATTATTTAAAAAAATGGACTATTTGAATTTCTCAGACAACTAAAAGATGAAGAATTAAGGGTAAAGCCACTTTTAACAGTAAGATAACATTATTATGGACTAGAGCCCAGTTACTAATTATTAAAAATTGAACTAGACAACTGGCAGGTGAGCCAAGCCCGTGCAGTAGTGCAACGCATGGGCGACTTGCAAAAGCCCAGATAGCAAGCTATCTTGATAGGCTTTTCCCCCTAAAAAATAGAGTTAATATCGTGTGAGCCGATGGCCCACATATCAGATATTAAACTGATAAGAACAGATACTACACTTGATCTTAGCCAAAAGGCCGAGAAAGGTATGATTTGTTCGGTGCCAAGGCCTCATGATTTATACCACTATTCTTTTCATTCACACACATTAAGTTATCGATGTGGGACTGAGAAAACAACAGAAATGAGATAATTTCTCGTGACTCTTGTCACAAGACTCACAACATCACAAAGCGGACACATTGATAGAATCATAGAACAGCTTCCTAAACTTACCAAGCTGAGTCTTCTTCAAGCACATGGTCACTATCAAGCTCCCTTCTTCGTCGTCTGAGCTCCCAGTTACATATCCTTTCCCTTCATTCAAATGTGAAGGTCTTTTGGAAAAGGCCTTTCCCCATCCAAAATCCATTCCGTAAGCCGTCTGCTTAGTTAGTCCAACAATGCAGAAGTTTGCTGCACAGCTGAAGATCGGATTACCTTCACCAGGAACTAACTGGTCAATATCAGGATGTCTCTCTAAGTAGTCAATCGCTGATCTCAAGTACCCGTTGTCCATTTTCCTTATTTCTCCATGAAGTCTCTCTACTGTTTTGCTGAAACCTTCTCTGCGGAAATCACTCAACAGTGATATCGGCCGAGCGTGAAAGAGAGTGTTCCCAATGTATCCTTGTGGAAGCTTTGGTCGTAGTCTTGACCTTCCATCAATTATTATATGCAACCTCGTTAAGTGTTCATCAGTTAAATCTGTGGGTGAAAAAGAAAGTGTAAAGTGAGAACCTTTATTTAATAAGTATTAGAACAAAAGCTTAACCACTTCTGCATTATCTTAATCAATATCATTCTAAAGAAAGTTTCAGGCTTTTAGCTCTCACAGAAAGTTTTTCCAACAAGATCAATAAATACCTTCATTTGCAAAGCAAGCACAACGCCAGATGTGCGCCACCAGAATTTCATATGTACTGAATTTACTACCAGCAATCTCTGCCTTAGCTCTAAGAGCTTTCAGTTGGAGACGTGTGAGCTTGAGACTGGCAATTGCAGAATCAGATTCAGGATTTGCTCTGTAAACCAGGGATTTCACGGAAGGATTGTGAAAGGGAGGTGGTTGGTACTCAGTGTGAGCAAAGACAGGAGAGGGAGGGTCCCGTGCATGAAGAATAGTGCGGTCGAAGACCGGTGTTAGCTTAACTGGAAGTCCCCGAATAGTTTGAGACCATGCTTGCATGATATACCCAAGAGAAGCAGCTTCCCCGAATGTATGGTGTATTGAACTTCCAAGACAGATCGTTCCACATTTGAAATATGTAACCTTGCAAGTTACCTATCTGTTAGATATTCGTTCAATCCATAGAGTCCAGGTGCATGTAAATGATCTATATAATATGATATCAATTGGTGATGAAAATTTTATTGTATCTGCATTAACTAACGGTTCTATTCATGACAGTAGACAGAAACAACAAGAGTCTCTCATTGAACCTCAACTACAACCAGCAGATGAGGAAAGCTAACCTGAAAGAGAAGAAGAGGAAAGGAGGAGATATCTCCTGAGTAGTCAATGGTAGGTACAAGTTGAGAAAGATCCAAACTTTGAGTGAGTAAGCCAATGTCTTGTACAGTAGAATCAGTCTCAGCCTCCACAAGCAAAACTCCTTCTCCATTACATCGAACCTCTAACCTCCCATTCTTATCTACCACATATAAAGCAGGAATCACTCATGAATTATCAACAAACCCAGCAGAAAAAAATGGATCCTTTGACAAAACAGAAGATGATGGGAGAAGAATCTGAGACGATTTCGAATCTTACCCTTTTGAAGCCTCCCAGCGGCAGGATAGAAGAGAACAAGAAGCTTGCTCAGAGCATCGATGAGGGATTGAGTGTTGGGAAGATTGGAAGAGGAACAAGGGTTGTAGAAGTAGAGAGTTCCCATGTGAAATCTCACTTGTATCAGGTCCAAATTGGAAAGCCATAGAGTGTGTGTAGGTGTTTCCTCAGCTGGCTTCACCATCGTAGCTTGCTTCACTCGAATCTTCATTTGATCCACAATCACTAAGGCTCTTGCTTTATAAAAATTCCAGATACGCGTCCAAGAACACAATTCGATAAGCCTGAGCTGTTCTGATCGGTTAGCAGAAAGTGGAGACTGAAGAAGAAGAAATATCTTAAAAGTTTGTTTTTTTTTTTATTTTTTCTTCTTTTATTTTCTTTTGGCGGCTATCTAAAAAAAAGGCTTTAGCTCTTTTTACTTACGAACCACCACAATTTTAGAAATAAAGAAGAGAAAAAAAGAAAGATATGGAACTTGAGGACTATACGCCACCAACAAACAAACAATGGATCCGATCGACGGTGACAAAGACATACCTTTATAAATTATAACGATAAATACATAAAATTTGTAAGCGAGACATTTCAACTTAAGTAACAGCAAAACAATTAAAAAAACTACAGCTTATTGTCTTTTGATGAACAAATAGAGTGATTGGCTCAGTAAGGAACAGGAACACGAACAGAAGGTGGACCAGAGCTCATATCTTCGAGCAACAAATCCAGAAGAGCCTTTGCTATAGGACCTTCTTTTCCTGAGTCAGACAAACAAGAAACCAATCTTCAATCAGCCAAATCCATCCATCATGTAAGCAATTTCAGACACAAAATTTAGATACTCAAAGAGTGAAGCATTTAAATGCTTATACGATGATCTTACCATCACCAATCGATTCTTCGTCCCATTGAATAACAGGTCTAATGAGAACTCCACTACCAAGAAGCATCATCTCATCCGCTTTCTTACCATCTTCGACTTTCACATCTACTACTCTCACACTCTTAAGCATCCCCTTGCTTACAAGCTGTTCAGCGAGTGTAAGAGTTCTCTTTGCGGTACATCCACTCAAAACGTTATCAAACCGCGGCATTACAAGCTCCTTACCACCATTAACAACAAACGCCACATTCATATTCGGACCTTCAGCAATAAACCCATTGTTATCCACCCAAATACCCGCATAAGCTCCCTTGGCCTCAGCCTCCATTTGAGAGAGCGCGTTTGGGAGGTAATTAACACTTTTCATTGTAGCAAACTCTGGAGGCTTTATGGAGATAGACGAGGTTACTACCTTGACACCTGTTGTATAAATGGTCAAGTTCTTTTTAATCACAATGGCGTAGAGACTTGGTTTGGGACATTGAGATGGAGATAGGAGGAAATCCCCTGAGCCTGCAGAGAGCCAGTATCGTAGAGATCCATCTCTACAACAAGAAACGCTCACTGTTTTGATAAGAATTCTTCTAATAGTTTCACGATCGAATGGAAGTGGGATCTTAGCTATAGACGCAGATCGTAGGATACGGTCAAGGTGCTGATCCAATTCATAAAGGTATCTAGTTCATTGCAAAGCATGGGAAAACAAGCCAAACTCAGAATAAGACTAATTAAGTTGGATAAGAGAGCTATGATACAAAGTGACTGACCCATTAATGATCAAGGCTGTGTCAAAGACTCCATGACCACGGTGAACCATGTGATCATCCAATGGAAGAACCATTGCTGCTGGATCAGTTGTTATTCCGCCAACAACACTTGAGTACATGGCCATGAATTGCTCTCCTTCTCTTGCTAGTTTTAGCCTCTCAACAACCTTTGAAACCAAACATAGTTTCACCAATACGCAATCAGTCAACACCTCTAAACAATAAACAGATAACCAACGATTATGTCTCATTCATTACGGCTTGCTTCTCTAGTTTCTTGATTAAACACAAAACAGTTTAGCGGTGTCAATGAAACATTTCCAGCTAACAAATTAGGAACGGTTTCTAGTATTTAAGAAATGGTTGAGAGAAGTAACAGACAGACATAGAAGAGCAGAAAACACTATGGAAACATAGAAACCAAAACTACCTCATAGCTAGATAGAATAGGAACATTCCACGACTGAGAGCTCGAATCTGTGGAGAAAAGAATTCAGATCTCTCAAAGCCATATTAAGAATTATTCGAATTTAGCATCAGTTATGGGAACACATGAAAAATTTTAACAATCAAACAAATCGATCTCTTTTCAGTATAAATCTACAGTGACTTAACATCACAAAAGTCAAAAGCTTTCACGAATGCATCCGTAAGAAGCCGCAAGAGTAAAACCATGAACGAGAGAGACACAAGGAAGCAATGTCGAACCAGAACACATGAGAATCCTTCTTCCTCGTGTCAACCGACGTGGGAATCGAAAGCCATGTCCTGAAGAACATGGAACTAGAGAGAGATAGGAGAAATTCCAAGTGTTAAATGTTGACTCCGGCGAGAAACCGGCGATGGGCTTTGTGAAGCAAACGATCTGAGATATCATCGGCAATCGTGACTTAATTAATTCTCAACTCTTTCTTACTCAGACAACTATAAGGAAAAATCAAGTATACTTTATTTTTTGGAACATGGACCTAGAGAGAGAGAGGAGAATTTCCAAGTGTTAACTGTTGACTCCGGCGAGAAACCGGCGATGGCCTATGTGAAACTAATGATCTGCGATATCATCGGAAATCGGGAATTAATTAATTCTCAACTCTCTCTTACTCAGACAACTAGAAGACGAAAAATCAAGTGTACTTTATTTTTTGGGACAACAAACTTATCATAATTTAAGCCCATTTTCCACAGAAAATACCGAATTTAAACTCGAAGGCCTAATAAGTAAATATTTAAAATTGAACTAGACAACTGGCGGGGTGAGCCAGGCCAGTGCAGTAGTGCAACGCATGGGCGACTCGCAGAAGCCCAGATAGCAAGCTATCTTAATGGGCTTTTCCCCTTAAAAAATAGAGTTAATATCGTGTGAGCCGATGGCCCACATATCAGATATTAAACTGATAAGAACAGATACTACACTTGATCTTAGCCAAAAGGCCGAGAAAGGTATGATTTGTCTAGTGCCAAGGCCTCATCTTTTATATCATCTTCTCCTTCTTCCACACTTCTTTTGTTAGCGATGTGGGACTTTAAACGAGTGACACAAAATAAAAGCAAAACCCTCTTTCAGTATTGGCGGGTTTTGTATGATACCTAATCATTGATAGTCTTAAACCTGAAGCCAAACTAGCCACCAGAATGCCTTAGCGAGAAAAACTGTTTTATTTTTTCCCCTTACCTAATAGGCTAATACAGCTGCGTGAGAGACGTCGAAATAAAGAAGCAAACTTTGCAGATTTTTACATTCTCGAGGTCAGTTTTTCATTCTTAATTGATCTAAGGTTATTCGATTTCATTGTTTTTTGAAGTGGCAAATGTAGAAAATATATGCTTTTTTTGTTTCTCTTTTGAATATCCAAAGGAGAATAGATTTGCGGGGTAAAGAGAGCATCTGTTTGGATTAATTGACTTCTTGCGATTTGTCAATTTTAGCTGAAAGTTTGACAATCCTTTTTTTTGGCATCTTGGAAACAGACTTTGATCTGAAAGTCGTCGGAATCGGCAGCGGAAGAAGAGGGAATTGTTCATCATTGCCTTGCCATGGTATTACATATATGTTTCTACTTGTTTGGTTTGATTTGATGGGTTTGATTGTTCTTAGTAAAGTCATCTTTCTTGGATCATTCTTTGCTTATTTTACCGGGAAAGTTCAGAGATTTTGGCTCTGAGATTCTCTTCTCATGCTCACCAGTTTTTGATATTTTTTCCTTTCTTCTTAATTCCAGCTTGATGAACACTTGCTTTCTACCCTTTTTACTGTTCTTCCGGTAGTTTGCTTTAATCAGTCGAAGAATTTAGATTTGTTGGTTGTATGATTGATTAGTCTGTGTAATCTTGTTTGCAGGCCATGTATATTCGTGTGAAGCGCATGAAAACCACTTACTTTATCCAATGCGATCCAACAGAGACTGTTTTGGATGTTAAGCAAAAACTGTTTGCCCTCATTGAGCAACCAGTTAGCAATCAGCGTCTAATCTTAATGTCTACTGAAGAAGTGTTAGAGGATTCGAAATCTTTAGCAGAGCAGAAGGTATCAAACGTTTGACTGTCTCATATAGTTTATCTTTTCAGCCAATGTTGTGGAATGAATAACAGCTCTTGTTCAAGTCTATAGAAGAACTATCTTCGTCACATGGACACTGCCACGGTTTGACCTTTTTAAGTTATAAGCTTGTCACCGTGTTCCTTTTTTGGTTGTTCAGGTTGAAAATGACGCTGTCGTGGCTCTGACATTGAGGAAAGGTACATTCCTTAGATCCCTTTACCCCTTATCTTATTCTGATAATCAACTCCTTGTTTGTGTAGAATAGGTAACATTGAAATGTCCTAATGGATCATGCATCTTGGTTAAATGTTGCTCTGGTTTATGAATAAACTTCATTGATCACTTCAAGCCTCTAGAAACGTTTCAGTCTCGAAAACATTTGTGGCTGGATATAACTGAATGTGATTCCTATTTATTCCCATAAATATTATCAATTTAGCCTTATATTGATTGCACATTATGCTGTATTGCATTCTAGAATCTAGAAAACTATGAATGGCATAATGAATTGCATCTCATTCTTTCTTCTGCAGATGATAACGAGTTTGAGGATGTCAACATTTCACAACCCACTGACTTCTCAATTTCATGAAGAGTTATTTTACTTTATCAGGGCAACCTTTACTTCAACAGAAGAAGTATTGATTCAAACACAAGGAGGAAGCTATAAACGTCTGAAGTTGTTTCATTCTCTCTCTGCTTGTGTCGACGCCTCTTTTAGTTGTTACAGACAATTGTTGTAAGTAAAGATATTGGGATGTGGAAGTTTGATTTCAACTTGCAAGATCACTAGTTTTCAGTGAAGTCGTATCTTTCATGATATCTAACATGTTTCCAATAGAAATAAATTGACAAAAAAAAAAAAAAA
>VBRH01000470.1:8679-36602 GCA_014578085.1 Cardamine resedifolia | reverse complement strand
AGATTTTATATAATAATAAATTTTTTAGTTATTTAAAAAAAATAGATATCCGCATCCGGCCAGATATTCGGTTTTTTAGCGGATAAACCCGAATATCCGGAGTTTTCGGATATAGACGCGGATATCAAAATTATACATCCGACCGAATGCGGTTGCGGATCCACTAAAAAAGGTCAAATATCCGTATCCGGGCCAGACCTAGTGGTAGTTCATTAAAGAGTAGTGTGTGGAAAGCAAGTTGCTTGACTTCGACTTAAAAAGAATAGTTGATTCGGTAATCATACAATTGTGGAAAAAAGTGAGAACTGCGAAGACTTAAATCGTCGTCGGCATCACCTATTTTGGTTGATGATGATCGCTCTGTGATATTGTTTGGACACAAAAGTCTTTTAGCGAGTCAAAACTTGGCTCCACATGGCATAATGTTTATCTTATCATCTCATTTTTCCCAATCAACCCACCTAATGTTATTTAATATGTCCAAAAACAAAAATATCTTCTTTAACTCCACGCTACTTTTATAATCACAGCAGAGGGGACAAAACCTTATCTTATCTTAGACCAGAGATGGGTGAAATCAAACGCTTACTCATCGTATCAATCTTCTTAATCCTGTTCTTGTCTCAGTTCCTTCTTTTGTGTTCAGGTGATAGCGATAACGAAGCTGGTGTGACGAGGAAGCTTGGAGTATTCATAAAGAGAAGGGTAAGACACAGGGGGAGGCCTCGCACCACCTCATCTGCTTCCGCAATACTTTTGTCAGGCTCCTTCCATATGACTCTTTCCCTTGCCTCCTCTCTCCTGCTCTCTCTCCTTTTCTAGGTTTCGTCTCTGTGTTTGGTTTGTTTTCTCTTTTATTTTCCCAACAAGAATTGATGTAATAGATAGTAAGTAAACACGCCTTTGTAATGTAAAAAAGGAACTCTGCGTTTATAAACTCAAATAAATTGAGTTATACATAAGCGTATATGTGTACAACTTTAGTGCTTGAGATTGTGAGCTCTACTTTTGGTTTTGTTCAAGGTTATCAAACCAAAGAAAATGCTTGTTCCATTTACTTTTGCGCAGCTGCTTTATAAGACATATAACAACAACCTACCCAAGTTAGTAATATAGGCTGCTTTATTACAGAACATCGTTTCGTCTATGAAACTCAGATCCTCATGGCTTGTATATCAAATCTCTCGTCATAGAGTCTCCAATGACCATACCTCTCCATCTGAGCCACGTCCCCTGACCTTGGCACATACACATCTGGCTTCCTCACCTCCTCGACCCATTTTAGCCTTGACACATTGTTTGCAATGTCACGGCTTGACAAATGCACACACCCAAACAAATCCAAGTACTCTAGCTTCGGACAACCCTCACATATAGAAGCAAGTCCCTTGACAGATAATCTAGAGAATTGAATCTCCAAATGATCTAGATTGATCATGTGTTTTCCAATCGCATCAGCTTCTGCGTCTCCGTCTTGAGGACAAGCGTCTAAGTACTCTGTAGGAACAGAGCCAATGTGCCGAGAAGAATCTGACCAATCCATAAGATTCCGTTTCAGGATCCTGAGATTAGGACAGTTTCTACCAATCATCACAAGAATGTCGTGAGATATCTCGTGACAGTAACTGATATCGAGTTCCTTTAGACTCCTGCAGCGAAACGCTATCTTCGTCATAGATGCGTCTGTCACGTTTGGACTGCTTCTAATGGCGAGAACCTGGAGATTTGGGCATCTAATGATATGTCCAAAATCAGACTCGAATCCTTTGAAAATTCCAAAACATATGAAATCACAAACTTTAATCATTCATATTTTACCTATCAGCCACGTAAGAGAGCGCATGGTCGCTGCAATGGCGGACACGGATCTCGGTGAGACCTCCGTGGCTCCAATCAACGACTGATCGGAGCATTGAGTCTATTTTCCGCTCAAATTCAGGAGACCACCAGTGAATCGACTCGGGATATGACTCGAACCATGACTCAAGATCGAAGATAGACCAGAGATACGGATCTCTGCAAACGGTTAGCCATGATTTTCTGACGAACATCGGTCCTGTCCATCGCTCCTGAATTGTGAGCCTTGAGATGATGTTGATGAGTATCTCTGGAGCCAATCCGCCCCAATCAGACCCGTCTTCTGCGTCCATAAAAGTTTCTTGTTTCGTCTCAAGATCGATTCTTTGTGTTCCGTATGATTTTAAAAGTTGCACAAAAACGTGTCTCTTTGCACACGTGTCGATAACTTCTACCGTTGATTTTGTTCCTTGACTTTTGAATCAGTTCCATAGATTTGTTTACTGACACATGTCCAATAGACAAATGTTAATTTTGTAATACGCCACCTCAAGAATGGAGAAAGGATAAGGTTTGAAGTTTTCAAGTAACAATTGGATATGTTTTCATCGGAGAAGATAAGTAAACAAAGCAGCTAAAATTTATGTGAAGCTAATATATTACAAGATACTTGGAGGAAGAAAAAATACGTATTTTCTTCTTATTAGACTCTGAGAGCTGCAACAGGATCTTGCCATGAAATTTTCCTCTTATTTGAAACGTTTCCACCATTCCTGCAAGACGATAGCTTCAAATCTTTCTGCTGTTGCATCTCGATGCTACTATTCATTCTCTTACATTCTTCCACTTTCATCCTCTCTTGATTATGATTGTTCACTGCTTCTGTTTCTTCCTCTTCTTCTCCCTATAAATCAATTTAAGAGGTGGTCCAATGGGTTTACAAAGAGTAAAAAGACAAGTTGGTTTCTTTGTCTACGTTCAAAAATGTGCTTACAGATATCTGGTTTAGATCGAACAATGGAACTTTTCTCTTAAGACTGGTTTTGGATTCATCGTTAATCCTTCCCGAGTGGTTTAAGTCAGGAAGAGAAACATGCTTAGTTTCCACTTCACTTCTCTTATTAGGAGACACTTCCACTCGGATCTTCTTCCCACGATTTGATCTTCCTCTGACCTTTTTTATATCTTTTGGCTGGTCTTGACTCAAATGTTTGTATCTCCGCCGCAGAAATCTGATAAAAAGTTAAACGAACGATATGAGAAAAGCATCAAGGACTAATGATATTATAGTCAAGGATTTTGTAAAGTATCTTATACCGGACTTCAGCCATTAGTGTTGCCTTTTTTTCTCGCATTGTCAATAACTTTTTCCTCATAGCTTCAGTTTCCTTGTGTAAGTAATACCACAAACAGCAACACACGTTAAAGAAAGCTAACACAAACCAAAGTGATCTTAAAGATCGGAGAAAATAACCCTAAAGCAGAACACAACTAGGTTCTCATCCTAAAACTATGCTTAAGATTAGAAACATGTTTCGATCAGTTTAAGACTAATAGAGAGATTTGCAAAAACTACACATGAAAGAAAAAGAGGCTTTTATGTTTCTTCTATGTAAAAGATAAAGTTAATCCCTTTTTCCGGGTTTTTCGAGCAGCTGTGAGAACAGATCAGGGTGTAAAAATCAAATCTTGAGCAAATCCATTAGTTAAACTTACCTACTCAGATCCAGAGAGACAACTTGATCTAAACTCAGGAAAAAAGAAAAGGAGTCCGTACCATATGCAATTCTCGATAGTCTTGCATAAGGCTATGATGCCTAAGTCTGACTTTTGGATCTTCAAAAGGATTTGTATTCGAGGGAGTGAAACCGCCGTGAGTTGGATTCATCATATGAACACAAGATGTGTAATTACAGAACTAAACAGAAGGAGAGAGGTAAAAAAGATGAAGGGGCAGAAGAAAAAGAGAGATGAGAGAGAGAGAGAAAGGAAGGTTCTGGGTTTCGTGTTGTATTCTAATATCAATCTGAGGAGAAGTCAGAGAAGGACAAAGAAGCAGAAAAGAAGGACACATCATGTTGTTGTTGTTGGTGTTGTGAGAAGAGAAAAGAAAATAAAATTAAAAAGGCAAAAATTTGCTTTTTTGGATGTGAGTGTGTTGGGTTGAGACAGCAGTGATGAAGATGGAAGCAGACTTGTGCAGGAAAGGGTGGTAAGTGTGGGATATGACTTCTGCACTAAATTGTGGTGTTGGGTCAAGAAATAAAAAAAAGCAACTTCCCCTTTTTTATCTTTTTCAAAATTTTATCAACACCTTTCTTTATTTTAATGTGTGTTTTGGTTGGAGAAATCTTGAAGAAACAAACCTCTCACTTTGTTTCTTGTGTTCCATTGTCGTCTGTAAATCTAAGTTTATCTTTCATTTAACTGGGTCCATTGAAAACAGACCGATGAGAAGAATATGGAGGTTGAAATATACATTTCAGACTTTAATATATTACTCAAGAAAAGTCAGATGGTGGAAGAGAAAAAAACTAGAAAAGATTCGCCTTTACTAATAATAATATATAAGGATTTTGCAGAAGACTCTGCCTTGATTTCTGGAAACTGATGCTGGTTTTTTTGGTTTTTTTGTGTTTTTTTTTTCAATGGTTTAAAACCCATATTAAATTATCATCTCATCACATGCATTCCATGTACTCTTCTTTAAATATCACCCAAAAAAAACTTTTGAATTTCGTAAAGGCAATAACTTTTTGCATTTACATCGAATCAGATGATTCTAGTGTGTTTAATGCATGGATGACCCATCAGCTGATGCAATAGTGAAAGGGTGGTCACAATTAACACAGCTCTGAGCTCTGTAACGCTTAGCTTCTTCATTTTCACGAGCTTTGTTTTTGATGGTCACGTTTTGATTCATGGAAGAGATTTGTTTGGATTCCAGAATCCAATGACATATCTTCTCCTATTTATTCTTGCAAATTCTCATCATATGGCATTATAACTGATCGATCAATCATCACAAAAACATCGTTAAAAATTTGTTGTGTAGCTATTATAGCCACAATGTCTTCACTTATGATGATGATGTGTTTTTTGCTTCTGTTTTCTGGTTTGTTATCTGAAGGTAGGGAGATTCTGGTTGGAGGCAATTCTAACATATGGAAGGTTCCAGAATCTAAAGATGAAACTTTAAACCAATGGTCATCGAGAACAAGATTCAAAATTGGAGATTCTCTATGTAAGTAGTGAGATTTCACTTTGGTCCTGTGGCTCTGTTTTGTTTTCTTAATACAATTATTTTGTCTTTACACAGTGTGGAAATACAATGCGGAGAATGATTCAGTGTTGCAAGTGAGGGAAAAATATTATGAGAGATGTGACAGAACAGACCCAATAAGAGGATACAAAGATGGTCACACAAAGATAGAGCTGAAGAGGTCAGGTCCTTTTTACTTCATAAGTGGAGAAGAAGGACATTGCCAAAGAGGAGAGAAGCTTCTTGTCGTCGTCTTGTCTCCAAATCACAACACAAGTGTTGCGGCTGCTCCTGCTCCTGTAACCCATATGATCACAAACAAAGGAAGCCTCAACGGAGCATGGAGCTTGCTGACTCTTCTTCCATTAGGCCTTTTGGTTTAAGTATCCAATTCGGTTCGGTTTCGTTCGTATCTTCCGGTTTCTTTGTCTTTTCTATTTCCTTATGTATTCAATCTGAGTCATGTTCGGTTTAAGTTTAATACTCCTAAATTGGCCAAAAAAAACAATGTTTCGTTTTGGGTTGGATCAGCAAAGATATAAATCCTAAATTGGCAAAAAAATTACAAAAGTTTAATGGTTTCCTTTTGAAACCGGTTAGGTTATATAATAAAGTAAACAAATGTTAATTTAAGTGGGCCTAATGGTAAGTTATGTCCATTAAAGGCCCATTATTGTAGTCTTATGCCTGGGACCACGAATTTATTTACATCAGCTAGCTATCTTCGTCTCCGAGACTGAGACTGCTCTCTTCTCTGCCTTATCTTCCATCGTCCAATGCTTTAATCTAGCAGTTGTCGACCATGTCGATAACGTACTCAGCTATCTCCTGTAAGTTTCTTCTTCATTGTGTGTTCGAACCGTTCTCAGTGCTCAATAGCATATTTTTTATTGTCAGATTGTGATTGATTTTGGTTTCCCAGGGGCAGATGCTGGTACGCTTTCTGGGTTTTCACCAAAAAGTGTACCTTTTGCTATTCAGAGCGTATCCAGGAGGCAATTTCTCAATCCTAAACCGTTTTCTAGATTTGGGTTCTCTCCTTCTCTTCAGGTCAGATTCCTTTAGTAGTTAGTCAGTATCATCCAATTCGTTTCACTCTGCTTCGTTCTTGTTTTGATTCTTAGAGCAAGACCAAACTTTTGCTGCTACATGTATGAAATATTCATGTAACAGTCTGCCGAAGAAGATTGTATACTATAATGGTTTTATTTTCAGCTGTTGATGAAATCCTTGTAAACTTCAATACTTCAAGAAGAAGAATGTCAAGTACTTACTGTTCTGTACGGATATGTTGTGTAGGGAAGTAGCATTGAGTTTAGACTTCAGTTAAATTCCAGAGTTGTGCTTAGTAAAGAGCGTCGATTTCTTACATTAGCTGTAAGAAGTGATCGTCCTCAGAATGAAGACTTACCTAAGCAATACACAAGAAGAGAGAAGAAACCCTTTCCTGTTCCTATTGTGGACTTGAGACGAGCTGCGAGGGAGAGAGTCAAGAACAATAAAGACAAACCTAAGAGACCTCTCCCTCCTCCTAAAAACGGTATGGTCGTCAAGAGCCTTATGCCTCTTGCTTATAAAGTATACAATGCAAGAATCAGATTGATCAACAATCTCCACCGGCTCATGAAAGTTGTTCGTGTTAATGCTTGTGGGTAAATTCTCTTCTTTTCTCTACTTCTTGTTTCATTTCTGGTCAGTTTTGAGTATTGCCTTTTGATGTTGTTCGATTGGTCTGTTAGATGGTGCAATGAGATCCATGTTGGACCTTACGGGCATCCATTTAAGTCGTGTAAAGGTCCAAATGCCTCTCAAAGGAAAGGTCATCATGAATGGACAAATTCTGTCATTGAGGATGTTATTGTTCCTCTTGAAGCCTATCACCTAGTCGACCGTCTTGGCAAGCGCATCCGTCATGATGAGAGATTCTCGATTCCTCGTGTTCCTGCTGTAGTTGAGCTCTGCATTCAGGGCGGCGTTGAAATCCCCGAGTTCCCAACAAAAAGGAGAAGAAAACCAATAATCCGAATTGGCAAAAGCGAGTTTGTTGATGCAGATGAAACCGAACTGCCTGACCTTGAGCCCCAGCCTCCTCCTGTGCCATTGTTAACTGAGTTACCTGTCTCAGAGATCACTCCCCCTTCTAGCGAAGAAGAAACAGTCTCCCTAGCCGAAGAAACATTACAGGCATGGGAAGAAATGAGAGCAGGAGCCAAAAAGCTGATGAAGGTATACAGGGTTAGGGTATGCGGGTACTGTCCTGAGGTTCACGTAGGTCCAACGGGACACAAGGCCCAGAACTGCGGTGCCTTCAAGCACCAACAGCGGAATGGCCAGCATGGTTGGCAATCTGCAGTGCTTGACGACTTGATACCGCCAAGGTATGTTTGGCATGTGCCTGATGTGAATGGGCCGCCATTGGTGCGGGAGCTAAGAAGCTTCTACGGGCAAGCACCTGCCGTTGTGGAGATATGCGCTCAGGCTGGCGCTGTTGTACCTGAGCAGTATAGAGCTACAATGAGACTGGAGGTTGGAATTCCTTCGAGTGTGAAAGAAGCTGAGATGGTCGTTTGATTTGATATTTTTATAGAACAGCTTCTATAATGTAGAAAAATCCTCCATTCCACCATGTCTTATACTATAAAAAAATATCACAGGTTTTTTAAGCTTAGATTTAGAGGGTCGTTCCACCTTGTACATTATTAATAATTTAATATATCTCAAAGAGAAAAATGTGCCACTTTTTTTTTTCTTTTTGGCCATAATCAAGGGTAAAACCGTCATTTTGACTCATTTAATTCTTCAACTTGTTTTTCTTTTTTTCTTTTTTTCTTTTTTTTGGGTGCTTTTTGGTGAAGGACACCACTTGTCTGCTTTATTGTACCCACTTTGGTCTCTTCTTGTTCGTAGTTTTTACTCTTATCTTCCATCAAAGGGACCCTTGAAATCGTCTAAGCCATGGATTAGCCTAAAAGCTTAAAGCTTTAAGTAAGTCTCTGTCTTTTCTCTTCTTTCAGCAAGTTCACTTCGATTAGCTTTTTTCTATTTCTGTTTCTGTTCTTAGGTCTATTTGTCTTTTATGTATATATCTCGTTATGTTTCTGCTTAAATTTTTAAGATTGTTCCGAGCTCGATCTTTTTAATTTAGCTCTCTACTGTGTCGATATCTATCATTCATCATTTTTTTTCTTCCTTTATTATCAGTTGATGTTGCTTCGTTTGTGGATCATACTGGCGAGAGTAATTGTTCCTTCATTTAGCATAATTTGGCAACTTATGGCAAAAATTAATATTTTAGTCTTATTTTGGGATGATGCAGCTTTTTGCTTAATGAGAAGAGTCGGTTAAAGCTGTGTTCTTTCTTTATCGATTTTGAGTAAGTGATCGTGGACTTAGTCGTTGAAGGCTCTTCATTTCTGCTTCCTTATTAGCAGCAATCATGGCAGGCAAACGAGATAATTTTGTGAGGTTAGTGCACACTTTTGTTTATATAAAGAGATCTGACATTCAAAATTTTTGAATCTGCGAAACATATTGATTTGTACTGAATCCCTCAAGAGAGCAATTTTTAATTCCTTGCAGTTTTCTAATAGCAATGCTTTTTTTCTGATATGTTTCCTGATGAAACTTTAGTGTGATTGTTTTGAACTATTGTATGACTCTTAATTGTCTGCTTGTTTGTGCATAATAATCTGAAAGTTCTTTTGGTCATACTTTATAGGGTAGATGATATGGACTCTAGGTTACCATCATCATCTATAGCCTTCCAACAGAACTATACTTCCAATATCAGTGGACAACTTCATCCTATTCATGGAAGCAATGACACATCTAGATCCGTCAAGAAAGGGATCCAAAAGGGTTCTAAAGGTCTTAAATCGATAGGCCGTTCACTAGGTTTCGGTGTTTATCGAGCAGTGTTCCCAGAAGACCTTAAAGTATCTGAAAAGAAGATATTTGATCCTCAGGATAAAATCCTTTTGTCTTGCAATAAATTATTTGTGGCGTCATGTATACTTTCAGTATTCGTGGACCCTTTTTTCTTCTATCTTCCTGTGATTAATGGTGAGTCCAAGTGCCTGGGTATTGACAGAAAACTTGCTATCACAGCAGCTACATTGCGGACTATTATCGATGTGTTTTATCTCGCTCACATGGCTCTCCAGCTCAGGACTGCTTATATTGCACCTTCATCACGGGTCTTTGGGCGAGGTGAACTCGTGATTGATCCTGCACAGATAGCAAAGAGATATTTACAACGTTGGTTTATTATTGATTTTCTCTCTGTACTTCCTGCCCCTCAGGTTGGTTGTATAAGTTTAGATTTTTCAGTATTTTGTGTGTTGGAAACATCATTTGCTTGCTTTAGATTTACATTATTCAATTTTTGTATGTGCAGATTGTAGTTTGGAGGTTCTTGCAAAGGTCAAGGGGATCAGATGTATTGGCTACAAAGCAGGCCTTGCTTTTCATTGTTTTGGTCCAGTATATACCGCGATTCCTACGTGTCTTACCTTTGACATCAGAATTGAAAAGGACAGCTGGTGTCTTTGCGGAAACTGCTTGGGCTGGTGCCGCTTATTATCTGCTCTTATACATGCTTGCAAGTCATGTGAGTGCATAGCTTCTTTTCTTTTTAATTACATTCCTTTTTTGTTCACTGCTTGCCCATTTTACCATGAGTTATGTGACTGTGGCACTAAAAGTGCAACACCTATCTTCATCTCCAATTCATTAAGACATGAAAAGGACCTTATTGAGCTTTCCGGTTAAGCCGTCATTGCTCACATGCAACATGCCCTCCTATCTTAGTTGATGTTGATCAGAAATGTCAAGTTTTTTATGAAGAGCAACTCTGATTGTATTAGTTTGTTGAGTTGGTTTTGCTTGTGTACTATTCAATTGTATCGGCTGATTTGTAAGTGTTATATTGATTGAGCCACTGTTGCATATTTTGCAGATAGTTGGAGCATTTTGGTATCTTTTAGCGTTGGAACGTAATGACGCCTGCTGGCAAGATGCCTGTAGAGGTGCAGGGAATTGCAGCACAGATTTCTTGTACTGTGGCAATCAAAACATGAATGGCTATGCTGTTTGGAACAGAACCAAGGAATCTGTTCTTCAGTCCAACTGCCGAGCTGACCTCGATGATAATAATCCTCCATTTGACTTTGGGATATATACACAGGCTTTATCATCCGGCATTGTCTCGTCTCAAAATTTCATCGTAAAATATTGCTATTGTTTGTGGTGGGGCCTTCAGAACTTGAGGTAACCTTCTTAACTCCTTTTGTTTTATCACAAATCAGTGAAAGGAAGAAAATACTATTGCTTTGATCTTCCCAATTCTCACAGAACTGCAAATTTTCAGCTCCTATTTAACGCGATCACATGCTTTGCTCAAAGTTCTGCATCTATGAGTTTCAGATATATCTTGTTATGACTCCATGAGTTTCAGATATTCACATAGTACTTTTCGTTGAATGCACCACAGTACACTTGGACAAGGGCTTCAAACCAGCACATACCCGTTGGAGATTCTATTTTCCATAGCTCTCGCCATTTCTGGGTTGATTCTCTTTGCTCTTCTCATCGGAAACATGCAGGTGACTATTTTGGCGTAACTTTGGCTACCACCGTGATCAACAGAAATTTCTTGTTAGCTCTTGCAGTGAAAGTAGCATGCTTAAATGTTTTCCACTGGATATAAAGACTGTCTAACAACATTTGTAATTTTGGGACAGACATATCTCCAATCTCTTACCATCCGGCTCGAGGAAATGAGAGTGAAGAGGCGTGATTCAGAACAATGGATGCATCACAGAATGTTACCACAAGATCTTAGGCAGCGTGTGAGGCGCTATGACCAGTATAAATGGTTGGAGACACGTGGTGTAGATGAAGAGTATCTCGTTCAGAATCTCCCCAAGGATCTACGGAGAGACATCAAGCGACATCTTTGTCTGGCTTTAGTGCGCAGGGTAAGAGCTCTCACTGTTCCTTAATCAAGTTTCTCATATAAATCACAGAACCTTTTGAATATTCAGAACCTGCTCTTCACCATCGATCACATAACTTGGTTCATGACATGCCTACTATTACTGGCATTTTCTCCGTAATATTAGGTTCCATTGTTTAAGAGCATGGATGACAAGCTGCTGGATGCAATCTGTATGCGGCTGAAACCATGCTTGTTCACAGAGAGTACATACTTAGTGCGGGAAGGAGACCCTGTTGACGAGATGCTATTCATAATACGTGGCCGCCTTGAGAGTGTGACAACGGATGGAGGCAGGAGCGGGTTCTTCAACCGCAGTTTCTTGAAAGAAGGAGATTTCTGCGGGGAAGAGCTTCTGACATGGGCATTGGATCCCAAATCAGGTGTAAATCTCCCGTCTTCCACGAGAACCGTGAAAGCTCTGACAGAAGTAGAGACGTTTGCGCTGGCCTCTGAGGAACTAAAGTTTGTAGCAAGCCAGTTCCGTCGCCTACATAGCAGACAAGTGCAGCACACATTCAGATTTTACTCTCACCAATGGAGGACTTGGGCTGCTTGCTTCATCCAGGCTGCCTGGCGCCGATACTGCAAGAGGAAGAAGATGGAAGAGGCCGAGGCTGAGGCCGCGGCAAACTCAACCACTGGACCTTCATACTCCATAGGGGCTGCGTTTCTTGCGAGTAAGTTTGCGGCTAATGCGCTTCGCACCATTCACAGGAACCGGAACACAAAGATAAGGGATTTGGTCCAGCTGCAAAAGCCTCCCGAGCCTGATTTCACTGCTGATTGATTCAGCCGCTTATAGACCTGTTAATAGGTAGACATTATACGATTGATATAAACAAATATTGCATGGCTTCGGAGCTGTGCTTGTGCCGTCTGTAAAATGTATGAAGTGGAAAATAGAAACTAGAAACGAAAGCGGGCATAGCCGTTGATTGGAATAAATAAACGGCTAGGATCTTACTTCGGTTTAAGAATTGGGCTTTACTTAACTAAGCCCAAAATATAATCACGGCCACATGCTCCGTCCCAAGCTAAAAGGCAAACAAAGTTGCGATTCGGTGAAAGTTAAATCGGACTTGGAGAAGACGACGCGAGAGGAGAAGGAAGATGGTTGGCGCGAATCTGAAACCGGAGACGATGGCTCTAATGGACAAGAGAACGGAGATGGAGACGGAAATGAACTCTATTGTCCAACGTCTCTGTAATCCCGGCGGTCCTGGTCTCTCCGGCAATCTCATCGACTCGGAGGTACTGTGTCTGCGTCCCACTCTTGTCTAGTCTTAACCGAAACATGTGCTTACTTTTCTCTTTTGATTCGTTTGCTTATGATAGGGATTTCCTCGGGAAGATATTGACATTCCGATGGTGAGAGCTGAGCGGCATCGTCTTGCTGGTACTTTCTCTTTTTCTTTTGTGCTGAATTATTCCAAACCTAGACTGAGCATAAATAGTTTGGCTTTTGACTTGGGTTGAGGTTTTTTCATAGTTTTGTGAGCTAGAGATGAGATTAGAAGGAATCCAGCTTGGTTTTGTATTATTAGCATTTTCCGTAGAATGGATATGTAGCTTCTACAATGAACTAATTGTTAAGTTTTGCACTGCTCCTTCTGCTTTGAGTCGGTTTATTTCTCTGAAATAGTTTCTGCACCCACACAGAGTTAAGGAATGAGCACAGCGAGATAACGGAAAAGATAAATGTGAACATTCAAATTCTTCATTCAGTGAGGCCTACATCTAGAGCTTCATCCACAAAAGATTCAGGTATGACTGGAGATAGAGCTCTAAGCTTTGTTTGGGTTACTCATTCACTTTGATTCTGGTTCTTTGCTTATGCTATGACTGTTAGATGCTCACTGAGGCATTTTATACTTTGAAACCATATGCATGACGTGTGTACATAACTTACGAGTAGGAAATGATGCAGGTTCGGAAGAAACAAGCGTGTCAGGTCAAGTGACTTCCTTATCTGCCTCCATGCAGACATCTGGCTTCAGTGTTACTTCCCGCGCCATGGATGTGGATGTGGTTACTAGTATTCCTTTTGCCATGGTTGATGAGATAACCGAGTCATCTCCAGCAGCAGAGGATGGATTACAGCTTGGGGATCAGGTTGTGAAATTTGGCAACGTGGAGGGTGGTGAAAATCTGTTGCAAAGGCTTGCCGCTGAAGCTCAGTCTAACCAGGGACAAGCAGTTTCCGTTCAAGTAATGAGGCAAGGTGCAAAAGTCGGTTTATCTGTTACACCGAGAATATGGCAAGGCCGAGGTCTATTGGGGTACGTACTGATACTGCTTGTACATTTCAATAGTTAATCTATTCACAGTGGAAAAAACATTTCTCCATATCAACTGATGAATTGTTAACTCTTTCTAATATGATCTTCTTCCATTGCAGGTGCCATTTCCGTTTGGTATAGCTGCATATGCTTCCCTGGATTATAATTTGGAGACCTGGATATGGTGAAAGCTTCTGTCCTGCAGGGTTGGTGGGTGATTTAGTAGGCGTGCAAGTGTTTGCAAATTAGAGTGAACAGTATCTTTCATCTTTGTACGGAAAACCCAACTTAAAAAAGCATTTGGTCTGTAGCTGATAAGATATTTAAGAGGCTTCATTACTCATCATAACAATGGTTTATGTGGTGGATTAGAAAAAGGATAATATAAATCTCAATCATTGAGGTTTTTACCCACTTGGTTGGGACTTAATAAAATTAAGAATAATAAAATGAAGCAGTTGACGGTCACCAGTCACCACACTAAGAATTGGTTTATGTGCAGGAGTCGACGTCATATGATTTATTTACAACGAAAGATAAAAGGATGGTGTTGGATTTTTGTGTCGTATTAGTAGAAACTTGATTTTATATAATTTTGTAGGCTTGTTTCATGAGTCATTGAAGTGTTAATATGTTAGGTTAGGTACTTTTATGTTTTGGTTAAATGAAATAAGTATAGGACCCCCCATGTTTCCAAACCGGATGATCTCTGTACAAAAGGGGTAATCACTGATGAAATAACATTTGCAGGGCCGTCAAGTTAGAGTTCAAGCTTATCTTGCTTGTGTCTATCTGCATTCTTTTTTATCGACCAATATTATTCCTTACCGTCGTTTTTTGTGGTGTGTATGTTCAAGGAGGTTGTTTGAACTTTGAACTCCTTTTGCTTTCGGGTGCTTTGGCCGAACACACGAGGACGTGGCCTACAAAAGGCAGACCTTCAGGTTCTTCCTATGATTCTGGTTCACCCTTTCTGGCTTATGGAAGTATCTTTGACCAAGTGTCTCATAGGTTTAAGCAGCTGTGCAAAACGAAGCGGAACGTGTGCCCTGATAAGCGTCCCGTTCTCTGTATATTCCTAAATATGCAACAAACATGAGACATGAGAATCATATGGGTTATCTAAAATGAATAAATAAATAAACTAAAGCAAAATGGTCGTTCATCTACTCACAGTTTCTTTCACCATTCCAACCTTGTGTATGGTGTTTAGAAGGTCCCCTTTATCAAATGGCAAAAGAGCTTCAACCCAAACCATTGAATCCTGTTACAGATTTTGAAGAACTAAATTTCTAATGTGCCACAATCATGAAACCAAAATGAAATAAAAACATTTTGATGAAACTGAAACCTTGAGCTTCTCATGAACAGCATTGCAGAAGTCGTCTACTCCTTCTCCAGTCAGAGCAGAGATACAAATAGTATCCCTACTTTTCTCTGCTTCCAGCTTGACCTTTTGAGGATCTTCCACTCTATCAACCTAACCAAGGAGTAAAGAGTATTTTATAGTTGTAGTTGTACCAACGTTATTTTGCATTTACAGCAAGAGATTCGATAGAAATACAATCATATCCGTCTCTACTACTATACACTACCTTATTCCACACGACCAATTTTGGAATTGAGGAAACATCGAGTTCAGACATAACCTTTTCCACAGCTTCTATTTGTTGCTCTGCCAGTGGGTGGCTAAACATTTTACAAGCATATTATCATCAGGAGGTGAAATTATGACATTTGGTTGATTCAACCAGTTTAAGCAGGATTTGAATATACCAAACCTGATGTCAACAACATGAACTAAAAGGGATGACTCTGATATCTCTTCGAGTGTTGCTCTGAAAGCAGCAACCTACAACACACATTTTTTAGCCAAGTTACACATCAGACACTCATGGGAGTATTAACAAAGCATAAGTTATAATTGGGTTTTATTCATTGGGACATTACCAGGGTGGTTGGTAACTTTTGGATAAAACCAACGGTATCTGTGAGAAGAAATTCCTTCCCGTTTTGCATCTGACCAAAAGGGACAGAAACAAAAAAAAAAAGTCTCATGTCAAAACAAGATACCACATTAAATACAACTTTTCATGCTATTGCATGTCAATAGCTTAATACCGACATATAGTTTAGTTGAAAGAAAAGCTTCAAGATGGCAGTGCTTGCGCAGTACAATTACGTTAAACACTTCACATGGAACACATCATCTGTTAGGTGATGTGACTATCAGGGGCACATATCTATTCTTTATAGTAGCATATAATAAAAGAAACAACTGTCTCTCAAAAAAGGAAGGGACTGCAGATCTACTCTTCCAAGTTCCAACTAATTTCACTGACCTGAACCCTTCTCGTAGTTGGATCAAGAGTCGCAAACAAACGATTTTCAGCGAGAACATTAGCACCGGTCAATTGGTTCAAAAGTGTACTCTTTCCAGCATTTGTGTAACCAACCTAAAACACAATATGTATAAAATATTCTCATATAAAATGAAGTTTTGGTCAATTCCAACTAGGCTTAACATATTGTGGTGTACTTACCAAAGAAACAACAGGAACAGGTATAGCAACACGACGGCTTCTATACTGCTTTCGATGCTTTCTTACAGATTCCAAATCCTTTTTGAGAACTCCAATCTGACCAATTCAATATGAGCACGTTCAGAATATATTTCTATTAATGGACCAATATAGAAAAACCTAAACAAAGATAGAACTTAAGAAACCACTCATCACAAACTGTGTCACACCCCATTTCTTGACAAATGAAACGAGAAGCAGTAGCAAAAGAGGCTAAAACTGCAAAATGATATATTTTGCTTACTTGAGTACGCAAGATTCGCTTATCAACTTCAATTTGTTTTTCTCCCATGCCCTTAACTTGGCCACCTGATTGACGCTCAAGATGAGTCCACATTCTAGTTAATCGTGGTAACTGGTATTCCATTTGTGCAAGAGCAACCTGAAAACAATTCCAAATTTGAGCCAGTGTTGGACAAGGTTTCTGAAAAGAGGATAACTAAAAAATTTCACCACATCTCTATATGTGTACTTTCTCTTGCCTGCAAGGCTGCTTCATGAGTTGCGGCCCTTTGGTTGAAAATGTCCAAGATAAGGGCGGTGCGGTCACAAACTCTGACATCCCCACCAAAGGCCTTTTCCAGGTTACGCAATTGCCTGAAATTTATCATATGAAGTAATAAGAAAATACAATACATGCTGAATTCACATGGCTACACTAATAAATATTAATCAGCTGAATGACCAGGAGAAGCTACAATTTAGTGAAAGAAGAAACAGAGTAGCTTGCAACAAAAAAAAAATGATGAATTAAAAACTTAAAACAATAGATGTTGGGAGACTTCAGCTAAAAGGTATGCAAGAGGCATGGTGGTCTTAATTTAAGAACACATTGTTATACAGAAACGTTACCCAGGTGAAAGTTCATCGTCAAAGATCACGGTCTCAACATCTAACGCCTGAATTGCGCTTTTTATTTCTGAGACCTTTCCTGATCCAATGTATGTTCTAGGATTTGGGGAAGATAGCCTGTAATATACCATCAAACAAATCATTGACTTTAGCATCCACCGTAAAATAGCGTGGCAGCAGGGGACCAAGAATCCAGTTTCATCCCTAGCAATACATAAGATAATTAGAAAGTACTAACTTTTGATAAGTAGAACCAACCACTGCAAGCCCAGCAGTGTCCGCAAGCTGTTCTAGCTCCTCAAGGGATTCTTCTATATCAAACAAACACTCTCCATCACCTTTTCTTTCCACGCCCACTAGATATGCCTTCTCCTCAAAAACCTGGAAATTACAAATGAAGTACGCTTCCTTTAATTCTGAAACAGAAGATACGAACCCCAGTCATTTTTAAATGGTGAGGAAGAAGAAGAGTAAATATAAGGTAAAGCAACCTCCTTTCCATTTCTGAGCTTGAATCTATCCTCCAAGCTCTCTTCATCTCCTTTTTTCTTCCTCAACATTTTCGATGGAGCAGTAATCGTTTCCTTGTCGAAATTCGGCTCTTCTTCAGGTAATTGGAGAAGTTGAGGGATTTCATTTTCCTCCAAATCGAGACCATGTTGAGCAAGGTTACAAGACAATCTCCATGAATAGCAGTTGGCATGAAGACGAGAGAGGGGACGAGGAAGAAACGGGGGATTGGGTTTAGGCTTAGCGTTCGCGTGCCACTGAAGTTTGGAAATTGGAAGAGAAGAAAGGTAAAATGAGCTCATGGTGGAGATTGAAGGAGCCACTGGAGAGATTTTGAGGTGTAAGTGGAGGTTTTAAGTAACTAAACTAACATTCTAACACTCACTTCTTCAACTACGTGCCGTTTTTCTGAATCCTTTTAATGCACTGCTTTCCGTTTTTTATTCTCTACCTGCTCGGGTTTTGTTTGGTTACTAGATTAGCTGTATTTTGTCCATGGACAACATTATTGGTTCATAAATCTATATGTTTATTTAATGATTTGCAGCATTTTCTTTCTCTTTCTTCTTGATTTTCTTGGGAAGAAGAAACTCATGGGAATTTTCAGGAAATTTGTCAGCCATTTTCTCTCTTTGAGAAACCATTTATAGGTGTGTGAAAATTCCTCCCTTTTTTTTTTTCAAGTCAATGTGCTCTTTCTCTCTCGTTTTTACACAAATGCTGGTTTGTCTCTGTCGGTTTTTTAGAAGACTTATTTTGAATCTGAATCACTGAAGTTGCTTTTTTTTCTTTTTGGTTACTTCTGTCTGTTTGTTGAAACACGAACTTAATTTTGTCAGGAAAGGAACCTATTTTTTTATTGATGTTTATGCTCTGTTTACTTGGTAGAGCTTAGTAGCTTCAAAAACTCGGGAAGAATGAGTGCTATTAGTTCGTTGACGGAGTTAGTTTTGCTTTTGGAGATCTAGCAACCAAAAACTGGTTAATGGACGTGGCACAAACTATGCTGTTTGTGAAGAATGGCTTGTTTCAGATGTTTCTCTTTTGATTCAAGAGTCAGAAATCAAGTCACAGTGTTTGAGTCAAGTGTTTGGTGAAATCCATGTCTGGTGCTCCAAGAGTTCAGTCCATGAATGTGGCTGAAGCAGAGACTAAGCCAACTCTAGGTACTGCTGCCAAAACGGCTACGCACAAAGCTGTATCAAAGTCACTGAGAAAGTTTGAAAGATCCTCATCTGAGCTCATTGGATCAGATGAGAAATTGTCTTGTGCTTCACCAACAGAAACTGTATCTTCTTCTTCTTCCCAGAAGCACACTCTTAACGCGGCATCTATACTACGACGGCATGAGCAGATCCTAACTTCTAATCTGTCATTGAATGCATCATTTTCCTCTGATGCCTCGATTGACTCGTTCCACAGCCGAGCATCAACGGGTCGTTTGATTCGGTCGTATAGTGTTGGAAGTAGAAGTAAGTCTTACCCTTCGAAGCCAAGAAGTGTTGTCTCTGAAGGTGCTTTGGATTCACCACCCAATGGTTCAGAGACTAAGAAGAGGTGTGCTTGGGTGACACCAAACTCCGGTCAGTTTCTTACTCTTGTCTACATTCAGATGCACATGGATGAACACAATAGTAGATTTACTTTCAAAGATCTCTAACTGACTAGTTTTTGTATGAAAACGCCAGATCCGTGCTATATTGTTTTCCATGATGAAGAATGGGGCGTGCCAGTTCACGATGACAAGTATGTTTCAAGCTTATCTTGCTTGTGTATATCTGCGCCCTTTTTGATTGATGAATATTCCTTACTGTTACTCTGTGTGTGTTCAGGAGGTTGTTTGAACTTCTTGTGCTTTCGGGTGCTTTGGCTGAACACTCGTGGCCTACCATACTGAACAATAGACAGGCCTTCAGGTACTTGTTATGATTCTTGTTCACTTTCTTTTGCAGATGGACGTATCTCTTATTTCTCTGAAAAATGCAGGGAAGTCTTTGCTGATTTTGACCCCAACGACATTGTGAAAATCAATGAGAAGAAGCTAATTGGTCCAGGAAGCACCGGGAGCACTTTGTTGTCTGAGCTTAAGTTAAGGGCTGTCATTGAGAATGCACGCCAGATATTAAAGGTAGACCCCCTCTTCCGCTCTTGGTTTGTTGCTCAAGACCCAACGTTGAACATTCAAAGCCTTGAAAGTGACATTAAGGAGGTCTAGAGAAGATGCCAGAGTAATGTTTCAAAGATTCAACCAAAAGAAAATAAAGTCTGGACAGATAGGCTTGGTGCATATGATCGGCAACTAAACCAACAGTCCACAGTCAGATTGATAAATGCTTTCTGTGTTGACAGGTGATAGAAGAATATGGATCATTTGACAAGTATATATGGAGCTTTGTAAAGAACAAGGCGATTGTGAGCAAGTTCAGGTACCAGCGACAAGTGCCTGCAAAAACTCCAAAAGCCGAAGTGCTAAGCAAAGATCTAGTGAGAAGAGGTTTCCGCGGAGTAGGACCAACGGTGGTCTACTCCTTCATGCAGGCAGCAGGGATAACAAACGATCATCTAACTAGCTGTTTCAGGTTCCATCACTGTATATTCGGACAAGAAAAGTGCGTCTGAGAAAGACAGACTTCCTTTTCCTTTTAACTTGTTAACAAGCCCCTTTTATGTTTTGTAAAGCCTTCAAATTTGAGTTTATTAGTAGTTTTCAAAACAATGAAGAAGCAAGGTTTGTAAAATGCAAAACAGAATGGTGGATATGATGAATCAAACAGCATATCGGTAGGTGTAATAGTCCAAAGAAGTAACATCACTTCGTCTGATCTTGACAACTTGTCCTCGCTTGAGTCCATAATATCTGGCAACAGGATCAGAGACGAGGATGCGAGGCAACTGTGTGTCTTGCACTGTGTATTTTTTGAGTAAATCCTTCTTGGCTTGGTCGTCGAGTACATAGTACTTGTTGATGAGTTTATGCTCGGTGATGTTGGTCACCAACTCGGCTTCCTCAAAGACTTCAATTGTTAGAATCTTGTTGAGCTCTAATACAGCTTTTTTGGCGGGAGTAGTTATGGGCATTGGAACAACTATAATCCCTCGAGGAACTTTATCGTCTCTCATCTTTATTGCAACATCCTTTGTAATCACTGGGACTCCCACCTTAGGACCTTCCGGGTAGAATACGTAAATCTGCATTATTAAGCCAAAGATTCAGCATTGGGTCAAAAGCTTACAACTTTATGACATGTTCTTCTATTATATGCGTCTTTGTACCTTGTCTGCTGGGTTTGGCTTACTGGCTGCGAAGAAAAGAGCTTCCTTGTTCACTTTATTCGTAGTTTTACAAAACCTCTCAACAAAATCTTCTCTTTTCATGTTCAAGTCAGATTCTTCTATAGTATAACCCCGATCCCTTAGCATCTGAAGCACCGTGCGTCGCACCTTGAAAACCCTCGTGATTTCATCATCCATCTCTGACATTCTCTCCAAAGTCTTGGTTTTTTGTTTTTTTTTTTTTGCCGGCGTGGAAGAATGAGATGACCAGAAAGGCCTGTGAATGAGGAGGTTTTACTAGGGTTTAGGGAACTCATTAAACTAAAATATTTATTATAGACTGTTATATAATTAATGATTTAGATCTTCGGTTACCATATTCCATATATGAGATCTGGATTTCTTAAATTGAGACACGCCATTATTGTCTTTTTTTCTCAAAATCTTGATGCTGAGATACTGTTACATGAGCACATCTATAAAGTAGCATGAACCTGTAAATGGATATGTGTAGATATAAACAAGAGAGATAAGAAAGAAAAGTAGATAAACTTACTCCAAAAACAGGGCATGTGGTCTCTATGTTTATCACAAATGGAACAAAACTGAGAGGACAAGAGACAACAACCAATGTCATACGTCTATAGCCTCTCTTTTCCTCTTTTGTTAACATTACTCTATGCCAAATACAGCAACAAGTGCATTACATATATATGTATAAATTATGGCTGCTCCCTTATTCATATTCTGAAACCTGTCTTTGCAGTAGTTAAACGTTGAGTCCATTTCTTCTTTGTCTCCGTTAGTCTCTTCGATGCAAGCATCTGGAACGGGTTCGGCCCATCATAGCTCTCCTCTTTCATCCTTATCTTCTTTTTCTTCCCTCTGTCATACTCTTCATCCCTGCCACAATCCAATACCATTTATTTGTAAGCTAACTGACTAATTATGTGACCAAACCCATAGCAAATGACACAACACTCACCACTCATCTGCTACATAACCAATGCTCATGCCTTCACTCGTTGATCTCATCTTCTCAGAAGCTGAAACATCCTCGCCCCATTTGGTAACTGCAATAGTTACAAGATTTAATCACATGGAATAAGCTCTTGCTCTATGGTCAAATATGAAGGCTTGATTGATGCCACTTCCAAAAATTTCATCACCAGACTTGGATTATGGCCAACGAGTGGAAGTTCGTTATCAATAGCAATTAACATGGCCAAATGTCTAAAATTAATAAGTTGAGATAAGGGAAAACTTACCCACTGTCTCTGGCACACCCCGTGTGAGGATGTTCATAGATTCTTTCTGTAAAGAGATTGAGGACTCTCTCTTTCTTTTGGCGTTTTGGATTGCTTCAGACAAATCAGAACTCCCCAAGGGTTGCTGTTGGTCTGACGCAAGAACATACCCATTTTGATTAGTTCTCTCTTTGAGCTCTTCGGTTGGAGAAACAAATAACATATTACCATTGCTACTACTTGTGCTTTTACTATGCACACTGACACTATTATCCTTTCCATGCGTCCAAGTAGAGCCAGAAGCAACTTCACTAGTTATCTGTGATGTTGAATGCTCTTGATCTGTAGCTCTCTTCTTGGATAGGAGCTCCTCAGAAATCATCTTGTCAGCTAAGGTACTACCTGATCTACCCCTTTTCTGTTTCTTCATTTTGCGTAAGCCGAGGTTCAGCTTAAAAAATTTTAACCCCACTTGAATAGATTTCATGTTATGCTTCCGAATCTTTCTTGGTGTGGTGAGAATCTCCCTATCGGAAGTTGACTTTATCGACTCAACTGAAGTGGCCGATTCTTCCGGGTGCTGTCCCAAAGTTTGATCAGTAAGACCAGCTTCTTCAATAGTTGAATCACCAATCGATACATTTTTAACCTGAAGCAGTAGCAAAATGCAAGTTAGAAACACTCAATCCCATTAATAAAAATGTGGCCACAAGACAAGATGCTGACAAGACAAGATACTACCTTTAGCGAATTAGCAGGCTCACACAATTTTTTAAAAGAATTCTCCTCGTCAACACTACTCTCAGTTTTAGCCACAGAAGTAGGCAAGTTCACGAAAATTTGAGTATTTGTGCTTCCATCCAGGAGAGGAGATACCTTCCCTGGTAATATTGCACATGCAGCCTTTGAATCCTCCTTTACCAAAGATCCTTCCCCGTTAGCCTGCGGAAGGGGTACTTCCTTCTGGAGGGTCTCTTTGGTATTTAAATCTTTCTGAGTTAAGACAACAGGAGGTACTAGATCACATGTTTTTAAGGGTAATGAACCATTTTCCTTCTTAAGGGACTCTTTTGCCTCCACATTGCTTAGGGGATTTTTTTGAGTCTCTTTGGCATTTAAACCCTGAGTTAAGACAGCAGGAGTACCAAGATCACAAGATTTCATGGGTGCTGAACCGTTGGCAACAAGAGCATTTAAGCCACATTTTTTTATGACTGCTGAACCATTGACTTGATCTTTTAAGTTAGAAGATATAATCAAAGGAGCTCTGTTTGTGGCAAGGCTCTCTTTGGAAATATCTTTCTTAACTACAGGGACAGCATTCTTCGGGACAGCATTTTGTCTATCACGGACATAGAATAGCATATATGCCTTCTGATCGAACACAGTCTTCTCGCTAACTTGGAAAACCTACAACAACAACAATGTAAAGAGGAACTTACTACTAGCTATACTTGATCATTGTCTGTTTTCTTTTTTTCCGCATCATTTAGCAATTAAAATCATGCCAAGTCAACAGGGAACTATGTAACAGAAATAAACTACTAACAGCAGGTACAGTATCAAACAAAAACTTTGCAACCCAGAGAATGTAGAACACTGCTACTTACCCTATTATCGTCAAGGGAATACCACATGCCAGTTGAAGTGCGAACAAAGCAGGCGTAGTGACCAGAATGGATGCTTCGACCATAATGAACTAACACGCCATATAGAGTGTACTTCAAATTACCTTCCTGTTCAACACAAATACTGTATTGTTATAAAGACAATCATGAAGCTTAAAGATTTAAAAAATACAAAAACAAGACCATCTAAAAAACTGCAAGAACAGGAAAAATTCATAGATTATAGAGCACAAGAAGAAGCCCACTTACATAGGGACCACTGACAAAAGGTTTCATGTCAATTGCAGAGGTAAACTGGACTTTCCTGTCGATTTTTTCGGATCTGTGTGCTTCAAACCGCTTAAGATGTACGGTTAGAACATAAGGTGCTTTAGAAACAGTTAGCTGTTTTTTAGCCTTAACTTTCTGCCTGCATCTTTCACACTGGTAAACCTTTGCACCATCATCTAAGAGTTCAACAGCAGTGAAACGTAAAAGTGCTCGCTGCAATGAATCTGCCCTCGAAATGTCTAGACTAAGGTCAAGAAATGGATCAAACTTGTTGGAGCAATGGGAACATTGCTCACATTTCACCTGAATTGGAAAAGAACATATTAGAGCAGGCTGAGGCCGTTCAATCATGTCACAGAGATCTTCCACATGTGGGTAAAATATATGCTCAAAAAGGATGCAAAACTCTCTAAAAGGAAAGAACCTTTACCTGACTACGTAGGCTACCACCAAAAATCTTGTGTACCAAACTTCTCCTGTAAGCATCAGAGGATTCACTTGGAACACCAGAAGGCAGACTACACTTGTGCATGCATTCTAGCAAATTGATCATGTATTCATGTGCATCCTCCTGCCGACAATTTCTGAAGTTTCGGGATATGCCTAACCAATGAGTTGAAAATACTCATTAGTCTGATTAGTAAGGCAAAATTGGCACACAATAGTGCAAGCAAACAAGATTTGAGAAGCGTACATCGCAAGTTTGAGACCAAATCTTTCGGTGCTAATATTCTGCCAGAAGCTTGACGGGCAGTCCTGACATGTTTCTGGATCGCACATAAAGCACAAAACCCAGCAACATGACCTGCACAAACGATTTATATATGAACATTGTATCAGACACTCAAACAAGACTACGACAGCCACCCATTAATCTAAAACAGAAGACATAAGTGCTCTAACGGATAAAACAAGTAACAAAACTTAACAATACGAGCATCTAAAGCAACTTACAATATTTCTGGTGCGCAGCGGTTTGCAAAGTTGCAGCTAAGGGCTCAGTGTATGTCAAACATTGCAATACCGAATTAAGAAAACATGTATTCCCGAGATTCTGCAAACCCGCACCCTGCAAAATCATCAACACCGTTCACATATCAACAAAAACCAATACGAATTCTGATAAGTTTAAATAAAAAGGAAACACATTTACGCCGATCAGTTGATCAATTAGAAGGTCACACAAAATCGAAAGAGATGGGACAGCCAAGCACTCACGATTCTGCGGAAGGTAATGCTAAAAGTAAGCTCCGGATCGAAACCACGTTCCACCAAATCAGAGCCGTCGGATTTCTTAACGGACGGTGCAGATAACACTCGCTTGTTACCGGAGCTGGGATTCAAAGTTTCGATCTTGAAATCAGAACCTCCATTAGAGAAGCCGTTGAAGGGTTTCCTAGCGGGGTGAAACTCGATCTTCCTAAACACGGCGGAAGCGGTTGAAGATGCAACGGCGCAAGATCCGTAGTTGTTCGGCGGATCACGATCCGTTTGGATCCTGCAATCGGCGCTGCTCGTAGCAACCTCCATTTACAAATCCAGAGGAATCAACAATCCGTGGATAGAGAAGACACGGCTTGTGGTTGTCGGAGACAAAAATTGTGTGAATGAAGAAGAATAAGCATAAGAAGAAAAGAAGAGAGCTTTAGCGGCTGTGTGAAAAGAGAGGAGAGAAGGAGAGTGGCAGCTGCAACGCACTAACTATTAAACCCTAACATAGACCCAGCCCCGACATTACTCGGCCACTTATTTTATTTATTTCATGAGTATATTTTTATTTATTACTCATACAAAACAAAAGACAGAAGCTCCTCTTTCGGTTACGGTGGTCTTTACCGCGCCTGATTATTACCCGGGAAACGAACTTATAGCCAATTAGCGATTAGCGTGGTCCACCTGGACCTTAAATTTAAGGAGATGGGAATTTAAATAAGAGTATTGTAAAGTTGTTCAATTTTAGATTTTTGTAAAGTTTTTTATTGAAAATTTAATGAAAATTTTCATTCAGATTTGATTTTCCTAATTTTTATCAAAATTTTCTATTTAATTATTTTCAATTGAAATTACCATCAAAATCAAGTAACATTAAATAATACTGACAATTTTTATAATTAACAAGATGAATAACAGTATACTAAGTATTTTGAAGAAAACAAATAGTCCAATAACATGTATTTTAATTAAAAATAAACTTATATAATAGCACAGTTGTTTGATATTTGAGATAATTTTCTTAATTTTGTTAGGTTGTATAATAAGATTATATAATTAGCATGATTGTCTTTCCTAAATTTTAAAATATATTATATAGAAAATCAAATAATTAGAAGCGGAAAATATTGTAATTGAAACCGATAATATTCAAATAATAAATATTTAGGTACAAATTATATAAAACAATAAAAATTTATAAATATAGCGCAGATTAAAATCTAATAAATTTAAAAATATATATATAATATCTAACTGAAGAACCAAGAGGTCCAAGACACTCAATTCATTTCTCCTAATGTCGTCTATATGTCACCATCCAATTCTAAATCAACTAATACACTTTTTGACAAACAAACAAAATTTTGAAAAACTTTCTTTCAATAAACCCTAAACCTCTAAGTAGTGGTTCACTTACAGGCCTATATTAAAAGCCCATTTGTATGAATTTTGGAATTTGTTTTGGAGTTTGGAACTAAGAAGAGGAACTGTATTGGGCTTATTTCGTTGAGTAGACCCACAAAAATTTGCTGCTAAATATCGATTTTTTATTTCGGCCCCAGAAGTTACTATTTTATTTAAAAGTTTTTTCCTCGATAAGTGGTTTCGATTTAAATCCAGATGTTTTTTTTTTGATAAAATAAATCCAGATGTTAAAAAGGCTTCGATTTAAATATACTTGAACAATCAATAAAATTATATTTACTGCAGAAGTTTGTTTTTAAAAGGTAAATGGAAAAAGGAAAAAGAGAGAAATTGCATGGGAGAGAAATAAATTAAAGTGAAAATATTAATACCCGACAACTTATTGTAATTGGTAAAACATGTGTAAGGATCCCGAGTTGGTGAAGACTCCAAAGTACTTTATATTTTCGATTAAGAATTGGAGGAATTCAATATCAATCCCCATAAGATACGCGCATTATTGAAATCATGTCCCATTCGTTATTGCTCACTTGTTTCAATTTTAAATTAGTGAATGATAATTTAATATTTTGTGTGTGTTAGGTTTAGGTAAATGTCAATCTCAAATTCTCAGTTATCAACTTTCCAAATGAAATAAACAAGTATGTTCGTTGCTACAACGAATCGTTGTCACGGTAGTTGAGCTAACTGGAAATTTTTTAAAATGTGATTTAATAGCAATGAAGAGAGAAAACAAATTGGTCTGCTTTTTTCACTGGGTCAAAAATCAAAATATATTAAATATTTAAATGTGTAAAGAGAGAAATTACATAAAGAAAGAAATACGATGAGAAGGTGCATGAAAATACGAAGGAGAGAGGATGAAACAGGTTCATAGGGACAAGTGCCATGAGTCACGTGCCCTCCCACTCGACCACGTGCCGTCTAAGCAATCCCAACCCAACTCCGATTCGATTCCAAATTTAATTGGGGGACTGATCTTGATTAATATACCTAATTAATTAATTAGAGTGATTAGACACATGCGCACGCACGCAGTTGCAACTTCGCATTTGTATTGCGGAGACCAAGATTTGTTTGTTATAAGCTATAAACTGTTATTTTACTTATTAGGTTGAGTAGTTTATCAAACATACCCAAACCAAGCATGCATCTAACGGTAATTGACTGTTTAGTGTAATCCCACTATAAATGTATTAATACTCATATATATAGTACTACAACTTTAAGACCTTCGCCGTTTATATATCTATCATCTATATAATTACCGATTGTTGATTTATAATCACTTATTCTGTCACAAAAAAAAGGTGTCGGTGGACGGTGGCACTCACTCCACCGATGCAATGACAGTAACTTTGCCAAAAAAAAAATATATAATAATAGGTAAATTGGATTTGTTTGTTCGTTCCAATCTCAAACACTCAACCTTTTATAAAGAAAATGAATTAATATGACAAATTGACAATCTTCAACTCCTTCCAAAATGATCATATCTTGAATCCAAACTCTTTTTAAATTGGGTCCATGGCTCTGTGTATAGTAGAATTTATATATTGCATTTAACTGACGCAGAAAAGTTTCAATG
>VBRH01000469.1:10847-39669 GCA_014578085.1 Cardamine resedifolia | reverse complement strand
AATTTTAAATTTACACATTTCGCCTTTTGCCGATAACATGATACCACCACATTGGAGTTAGTAATTCAAATTTCAATATTTTCGTATGACATAACATGAGGATTACCAAAAAAAAAATTATATCTTGTCAACCACCAGGGACAAATATGGATATGAGCAAGTGGAGCAAAATCTCAAGTTTTAAAAAAATTTAGGTAATTTTAGAGCCCAAATACAAAAATAAAAAGTTGATATGAACAAAAAATCTAAATTTTATTTTTGGCATATGACCTCAAAATATATTACATGGCCATGTCAACCGCTAATTCTAATATAATTGAAATCAAAATAAGGCTGGCAAAAAAAATTACTAGGAAGACACTATCAAGGTAGGAAGACACCATCAAATATGTTTAAATTGTTTAGTAACTTTAGTTGTTCCACAAAAAATTTGGAAATTTCTATTAATTTTTTTAGTATTTTGATAACCTATAGGAACCTTAGACCAAAGTTTAAATCAATTCTTCTAATATATGAAGCGTCATATATTCTTTGTATTTTAAAACATCCGTTTTAATTAGTTAACCATGATTGAATCATGGTAAAAATATTCAAAATATGTTTCTCAAACCTTATGATTACTACAAAATAACAATATATTAGTTAACTTTCAACAATTTTACAACTAAATGTAGTTTTGATGATGTTTGGATAGGTGGAAAATTTAAAGCATGCATGTGTTAGGTTGGATTATGAAATCGTAAATAATTTCCTATTATTGGATTGAGAACCCCCAACCTATCTTAATTTAGGTTTCGTTTTTATAAACTTTCATTCCAGTTCGCACACCTTCAATCAAATTTTAATCATACTTCACGTCCAATGATACAATACAATACTCTTTTGTGTTTTGACCCAAAGCACATAGATTAAAAAATTATTATTTTTAAAATTTTTTATTTAATATATAAACAAAAATAATTTAGTTAATAAAAAATAAATTGTAAGCTATTATTGGTCACACAACATTCTGTAAAATAAAAAAATAACATAAAAATGTAAAAACATATTTGAAACATAAAAATATCTCTAAAACATTTTATATTATGAAATAGAAGAAGTATTTCGATAATATCTCATAAAATATGAACATAGATGCATACATCATACATCACGTCCGATAATATCTCTCCTTTTTCTCGCAAACAAATTTTAACATCCGATGTATGGCTTATGCGTACTTTGAATTATGTTTACTAAAAAGTCTAACATACAATATTTCGATACATTCATGGTTTATATTCCGTGCATAAAATATTTTTATTGTTGTTGACATAGAAAGCTCAGGAGAATGAGATATATGTCATTTGTTAGGATCTTGAGGACTCATTTTTCTTTTCCTTTTTGGTATCCAAAGAGTTATGGGGCCATATTTTCCTATGATCACTCGGTAGAGTTATCCCACCATTGAATATTGAAAGTTATATGTCTACAATAGTAAATAACAGTTTTAAAGATATACTTAGTCTCTGTTATTTATTATTATTTATTTATTTATTTTTTACAATAAATAACAGACTAAGTCATTTTAGGTCTGCTACCTATTATCCGGGATCTGGGATCCGATCCGGGATCTGCTTCGAAAAATAGGATATCTGGACGGGCCGGATCCGGATGCGGATAATAGAATTACGGATCCGGCCGTATGCGGATGCGGATGCGGATGCGGATAATAGAAAAAAATCTGGCCGGATATCCGTATCCGTTACATTAATATTATAATAATATTTTAATAATATTTATACTATATTAAAAAATGTTTTAAAATTTTTTCTATTATTTTGTATTATTATACTAATATTTTTTATTATAATATTATTTATTTTTATTTTTCTTCCGATTTTATATAAAATAAAATATTAATATTTAAAAAAAAACGGATATCCGCATCCGGCCGGATATCCGGTTTGTTTCGCGGATATCTGAAATCCGGATATCTGGAATTTTTGGATACGGATGCGGATATCAAATATTGAGATCCGGCAGGATACGGATGCAGATTCACTCAAAAAGGTCACAGATTCGCATCCGGCCAGGTCTTTAACACTATTCTAAACCCTACTTAAAAAGTATTATAAAAAGAAATAGTCTTTATATAATAACCAAATTGTAGTGGATTGGTGGTTTCTTTTTAAAGTTGCAAAGTTTTTTTTATGTGGGATTAGATGAGATCGATTCCTTTCAAATGTCTTAGGAAAAATCTTTGAGTAATTTTGAAATTAGGGTAGTATGAAGTTTTAATTTGAGAATAGAATAATTTTTAGGTTAGATTAAGTTTTTAGGAGAGAAATAGAGAGATGAAAGAGAAATATGAGAGAGATGAGAGATAGGAATAAAAAAATATCCCCTTCTATTTTTTTTTAAATTATTCTAAAAAGTAAAAACTACACATTCCCCAAATAAAAACTTAAACTACCTAAATCTCTAATAAAAATTTTAAAACTACATAATCTCCTATCTAACCCTAAATCTTTTACCTCAACAGTGTAGTCAACCATATGCAAACTCCAAAATGAAACTATAATTAGTATTACTCCAAGTCACTTCATTTTCTGAGTTAAGTTTTATTATTTACAAAATTATCTAAAAAGTTATGTTTTCACAATAATTTTTAGAAATTAATTTTATTAAAAAATAAATATATAAACAAACAAACCCAAAGAAAAAAATTAATAATTCTTTTTTTGTTAACAAGGTATTTACAATCTTTTAATTTTGGCTCATATTCTTATTCGGTTCATAACTAACCGTTAATAATACATGTTATTTTTAGAGAGAAAGAGTAAAATTCATTCCTCTAAAAAATATTTGTTAAGAAAGTAGTGAATTATTGATGCTGGGTTAAAAAGAAGTGGAATTGCTTTTAATTTATCGGTTAATGTTTATAATAGTATCCATATATACTATATATAAAATTGTATAGAATCTCTTTGCAGTTAGGGAGAATTTGATGATAATGTGTGACTTTAGTAATTAATTAATAAGATGTCATCGTGTAAATTTATTTTAGGCTAAACGTTTGATCTTTTCGTGCAAGTTGATTAGCTAAATCATCATGTTCTTATTGAAAGCTTGATGCGGATTATCTAGATATTTAGATCTAATTTTTTTCTAGCTATTCACTTAGAAGATTAGAGATTAAGGAAATAGAGTTGACAAGTTATAGACTTGTAGTGGCACAATGGACCGCATTCATATTACTATTTTTTTACCCTATCTCATGAGCACAAATATACCATTTGTGCATCTATAAGGACCATATTTTGTGATTCTTTATTTTCGTTTTTTATAACTTATTTTGTGTTTTTGTGATTCTTTCCTCTCTTTTAATAGTCAACTATCACAAATGTCTTCATGCAAAAGTGAATATAACGAAGAGAGAAACAACAAAGAAAATAGCATGATATGTATGTAATAAGTAAATCATCGATGATAAATATACTTTACAAAAAATGTATATCACTTATAGAGCTGACTCTTCAATGGAACATATGAATCAATTACGGTACTTTGCTTATGGACCATACCCATATTTACATAATTATTTTGGTTGTGTGATGACTATCCTTTTGAACTATCTTCCACTAATCAGTCTCTTTCGTAAATTAAATTCTATTTTGTCCTATTTTTTTTTCGACCTTTTTCACCATATTTATATTTTTTTCAACTTTCTTTTCAGTACAATATTTTTGTTTTTCCACTTCATTTTCACCACCTTTATTGTTTTTTTAACTATTTCAAAAATAATGTTATAATTATTTACAAAAAAACACTAATAATGTTATTTATTTATTTAAAGGGTATTTAATTTAAAACCTGAAGAAGAGTTACATCATGGTAATATAAATATAAAAAGAAACAATAAAAAAATATATTAAGAGTATATGCTACGACTCAATGACAAAGAGCGAAAACCAAAGAGAAGATGGGTGATTACACAATGAATCGAACCTGATGAAAAAATAATTGCAAAAGGATTCCCATGAACTGAAGAAGTAATAGTCCAGTGGTAGTACAAGAGGTTGATTCTTTTGTGCTCTAAATATTATGAGAGATTATGAGTTAAAGGCCGAAAATTCCTGCGGTTTATAAAAAAATTCACATGAAGTGGAATTCCAAATTTTATTTAAAGCTCTTTTGCATATACTATTGAAGACAAAAATCACACATCTGAAGTTGAACAAGGATAGTGAGTAATAAATAAAAAATATGTGTCAATCTATTCATTACCAATTGGTTTTGAGTTGGAAGCCCATAATCTAATAGTATCATAGTCTGATTCACACATATCCAACCCGATCCACAATCACTCTGATCCAATAGTTGGTTTTGATATCTATGCCCGAACATACCAAAATTAATGGCTAGGACAATCATCTCGAGGAGACGTATTGAAATTAATGTCCCACATTAGAAGGTGGACCAAAATTATAATTCATGAGTAATATATAAAAGATATACACCAATCCACAATCCACTCATTAGCAATTGATATTGAATTGGAAACCCATAATCTAATATATATTTTTCTCAATTTTATGAAAAGATTTTGTTTCTGTAAATAAACATTTTTATTGTGAAATATTTTTTTAAAAAGAAAAGAACCGTTTATCGGGGTTATTTGTTCTTATAGAAAATCTTTTTGCTTTTTAGTTTATTTTAATTATTGATTACTAGATAACCCAAACTATTGAACGAAACAAAGATCTAGAAAATGTATATCCAATTAGTAGAATACTAACTATTTTTATGACCCTTGTTCTAAAAACCTATTACTTTCCGTCTAGTCGCTAGGTTGATCCTATCCGCCACGATTAATGACTAATCTCTTGAAGAAATCAGTTATCCGATTATTCTCCGCCTAATCCGATTACTTTCTGCCTAATCCGATTACTCTCCGTCTAATCTTGCATATCCCAATTATTTTTAGGTTGTAAGTATAAAACAATTTTTTTTGTTATTCAGACATTTAGATTGGAAGTTTGTGATGCTCTAACTTTTGTTCAAAATTTTAATAAAAATTATAAAATTATGTCTTAAAAATATGTTTTCATGTATTTACTGTAATTTTGAAAACAAATTATATAAAAATTTAATTATACTAAATTAATATATTTTTAAAACATTAAAATAACCCTAAAACAAATCCTCGATTAATTTCCGTATAATCTCCAATTATTCGATTAGACGCTAGATCCTCCCACTGCTCGACTAGCAATTTTTGAACTTTACTTATGACACAAAGTACTTTTAACCACCTTGATCGATTATTTAATAACTACTCAAAATTTCAATTTCTAATATTATAGTAGTATTGTTTGTACATAATTTTGGGTATCATTATCTTCTGTTTGTTTTTAAAGATCGATTGTTGGAAAGTAAATAAATTTACAGTACGGAAAAGGTTGAAAACATGTCTTCTAAATTTCGACATACAAATCAAAATAGTTATAACTTGTCGGAAACAAAAATCAAAATGCCATAAAAAAAATCAAAATCAAAATAGTTATAACTTGAAATAGAAAACAACCAAATAAAAGGATTCGAAATTATCTGATATATTTTATTAAAAATAAAACCATAATATCAGTTTATTTTAGTTTATCATAATTTTTACGCATAGTTTATGGGAATTTACTGATAATCACCAATACAAATAGTCACGTCTTTGTCCGAACATTTGCTTTACTTACAAAGCGACACCGGTCCAGGTCATAACAACACAACTCTCCAAGAGCCGTGTTGTTAAACTAACCTTGTGTGCGGTTCTTGTCACTAATCCACCAGACACGACCAAAGATTTTAAAAATCTATTTAAATGATGATTACAGATAAACGATAAATATGGTTTTCTAAAATTTAAAATATTCGTTGTCAACAAAGTACGTAATCATAATTAACACGCTAAGAAGTAATTTCTAAAAGTGACATGTATTGAAAAGTTCCACGTGTCAGTCCACGACATCACCGGTATAGTTTAGGAGCTCGCCACGTAAATCAAATGGTCTTTGGGAGAATCATCATTCGAATAGTCAAAACCCTGAATTTTCTTCTAATTTTTCGAACATTTTCAACAAATTCAAAGTTGATAAATTTTTCAATAGTTTCTTCAAGTGAAATCCACCCTGGTTGTTGAAATCAATTAATGCTATTACAGCTCACAAGTTGACCAAGTGAATGTATTAGCAAAAAACTTTGTTTAGTATAAATGTTATGTTTTGGATAGATGATAAAGATGGAACATAAAGGATCCTCTTATTTTTTTCTTGGACATAGAATCATGAATTGGCCGCTGCGACCGATTAAATGGTGGTTAAGTGTTCGGCAACCTTCTACCAATGTAATCGGAAACCAAATCGGAATTTTTTTTTTCGTTTTTTGTGTGTTTTAAGATCTATAAAGGATAATATATAGTGGATCTATTGATTTATGGTGAAAACAACAAGAAAAACAGAAAAATGCAGCAAATTATGTCAAAAAATTAACCGCGGCATTTACCACCTAATAAAATTTTTAAAATGGGATTGGTCTAAAAGATAAAGTTTTATTGTCATTTTTTTCTTTGTATAAGCATCTGGTACTAAAAAATGCAAGAACTAATTATAATGGGATTAAAAAGAAAATTAAAACCCAGAAAACAACATTTTTACTATTGATTGTTACTTTTTTTTAAATATAAGATATTTTTATCTGAAAGTATGCATATTAAAAAAAAATTGTATTTTAAAAAAAATTCTTTAGTAAAATCATTGATATTAAATAACTATTATTCAACCAATCATAAAGACTACGAGAGCAAAACAAAAATTATAATATACATAGAAACTTGAAAATATTTTATAAAATAAAATAAAAAAATCTCTTAAACATTTTACATTTTGAAACAAAATGAATATTTACTAAAATTGTAGTATTCCCTTCGTTTCTAAGAATATAATTTTCTATAGTTTTCAGACAAACTAAAAAAAAATTAATGTTTAGTTATAATACACTATTTTCGCACTAAGTACTCTTCCATAATTATTAATCAATAGTAATTCAACTATTTTCGATTAACAGTATTAAAAAAATTTTAAATTTCATAATATTAGTTGTTAAAAATCATATAAAACATAGAAAATAAAAAATTATGAAAAACAAAGAAAAAATTATAGAAAAGTATATATTATTGTGTTGACGTGAATTTCGTTCAACAGATATTGTCATATTGACGACTCACTCATGACACATGAACCAACATTACAAAAAATTCCTTGGTTTTTCTTTATGAAAAAAGTCTATAGTTAGAATTAAAAAAAAATTGAACTAAACATGTTCATCCTTTCCTAGTAACTAGAGTTTTAAGATTTGGTTATATCTTATATTAGATTAGTACAAAGTTTAATGGGATCACACATGACCCCTTTTAAAGAAACAACCCTATCACACAAGACTTGGAATATAAAATCTTTTGTGGGTCCAATAATTATTCATCACCACACCGCCAATTTCACATATCTTATGTTACTGTTAGTATTTATATATATAGCTTCGAGGAATAACTTACATGCTTACGCACTATTCCACTATTCGTTTCTTATGTTTGTATGATAAATGTATTTACGAATGCATATAAAAATAGAAAGTAAAAAAAAGATTCTCTTGCAACTTTCAATTAATGGGGTCTGATTAATAATTTTGAGTTTAAACTGGGCGAAACTAGAAATATAGTAAAGTTAAGGGGTGGGATCTGATGAGTTGTTGGGAAGAACACATGCATGAGTTGTTTGGGCTTTAAACCACTTCAAATAATGGTCTGTTTTGTAGGGTACAATGTGCCCTATGTTAGGTGTAATCAAAATATCTTTCATAGAGAACATAAGTAAAAATGATGATGTCCTAGTATTTAGTTTCCATTATTCTTTATGATAAACAAACATATGCCAATATAACACACTTCATAATCTTAAGTTATATACATTTTTTTATTGTATTTAGGAAAACTAGATGTAATTTCAATTTGGTTAATAGTTTATTTTTATTTTTAGATAGAAATCGAATATAAACTCAGATAAGAGATTCTTTTTATCCCAAACTATGCAATTTAAAAATTAATATCAATATCTATATAGCAGACTGTGAATTCAATTTTTTTGAAGTAGTTTGAGTTTGAATAGACCGCACAAAAATAATTCAATAGTATGTCATTCGTTTTTAACTATGAGTTTAAGAGTCTGCCAAATGTTCGAAGAGTCTGCCTGATGCTCGAAGAGTCTGCATGATGCTCTAAGAGTATGCCAAATGCTCATAGAGTCTGCCAAATGTTCACAGAGTCTGCCAAATGCTCACAGAGTCTGTGAAATGCTCGTAGAGTCTGCCAAGTATTTAGCAGAATCTGCCAACTATTTGTAAAGTCTGTTAGTTATTTCTGCAATCTATCAAATATTTGCAGTCTACCAGTTATTCTGCAGAGTTAGCCAAATATCTGCAAAGTCTGCTAGTTACTTAGTAGAGTCTGTGAGCTATTCAACAAAGTCTACACGTTACTCAGCAGAGTCTGCAAGTTACTTAGCAGAGTCTGCAAAATGTGTGCAAAGTCTGTCAGATGTTCGCATAGTCTGTCAGATGCTCGCATAGTCTGTTAGATGTTAGCATAGTCTTTCAAATACTCGCATAGTCTGTCACATGTTCGCAAAATCTGCTAAATGCTCGTAGAGTCTGCAAAGGGTATTTTGGAAAAAAATATCTCTCAAATTATAAAAGTTTTAATAAGTTACTTTGGGTATTTAAAAAATAAAGTGAGTTATTGTGGCAAATAATTAAAAACAAAAAGATAAGTATTATTCCTTTTATTACGTATTATGATTTCAATATAAAGAAAAGTCTCTTAGTTGACAAATATTTGTTGTAGCCTCGTAAATTATTGTTAATTTCTAGCAACAACAGGTTAAGCAAAACAAATACGAATTCAAAGGCCAAGGATCTACACGTTCTGGAGCAAGTCGCCGCCATCAACTGAATCAACAATGATCAGAGTAAGAATTTGGGTTTGAGAAGAATTCACGGGAATATAAAAACAACACGTTATATATAACTACAACAACAGAGGAAGTTAATGAGGAGGGGAATCACGATAAGCAACAACCACACCATAAAAAAATCAACAAGACCATAGAATGTAAACGCACAAGAAACATCACACTAACGGTGCAGTGGCATACGTAGAAGAATCATAGATCATATTCATATCGAGCACAACAAAGAATTTCTCTAGAGACTAGTTTTCTCATGGATATACATTTTCATGATTCAAAGATCCCAGCAGAAGAGAGGATTTGCAACTGCAAAAAGATAAGTATCAGTTTCTTTGCTATGTACTATATGTTTCAAAATAGGAAGGAAAATAAATATCTTTACAATTATCAACTAAATATCGCAGGATTCTCAATATAGTCTCCTGTTAGGAAACTTACATTCAGCAATATATGTTAATCGAATCGAACAGAAGATTAGATGAGTCGAACAGAATATTAATCAAGTCGAATAGGAGATTAATAAAGTCGAACAGAAGTTGTTGTTTTTATTGAGTGAGGTCGGAGGTTGTCGATTACAAATTCAAATTATTACAGATTTTGAGGTCGGAACTTATTTTTTGGATTTTTCCGGATCCCTTTCATTGTGGTCGGAATCTTCTATTTATAGAAAGAAAAGGGCGGTTGATAGTCGGTTGGGTCAGCTTAATGGACAAGATTGACTGGGCCGAACAGGCAGCTTGATGGATAAGTCGAGTGGGCCGAAATGGATTGGGCTGAACTGGGATTGGGCTGAACTGGGTCTCGCTCCGCTCATTCCTCACTTCTTCATCCGAAAGCAAAAGGTAAACCTCTCGCTCCGATCTTGAGTAAAAATTTCGCTGTCATTTCGAGTACTTTTCCAGTATTAGTCCACCGCGAATTGGTAAGTTTTCCAGTGTGATCTTCCAATTCTTAGCTGTTTGCCAATCACCCTTCTGTTCGTCTCTACTATCGACATGTCTTCTGATGATCGGACCACGAGTTCGTCCGACCCTTCCACTTCCAAGCACCGAGTTGATCGTGCTGCTCGATCTTCTCAGATCCCTCACTTGATAGATGAGGATCTTCCAGACACTCCCGAAGATCATGTTAGTGGCGATGGCGCTTCGGGGTCTGGTTCAGATAGAGTAGATGATTTGCCAAGCTCTTCTGCTCGGCCAGTTAAGCAAGCAAGGCAAATAAAGGCGAAATCACGGCGATTAGAGAGGAGAGGGCACAAATACTTTCAGTCTGAAAATGACGCCGTCATTTTCCCTTCGTGGTGCATGGAGCAGTCGATCAAACAGACGAGGTTGGCGGGCAGGATCCCTGATCGGGTGCAGATAGTCATCGTCGAGCTGGGAACCGATTCCAATTATGCGCGAGGGTTGGGTTGGGTCTAACGGTACCATCTCTACCGTCTCCCTGTTAGACCTATGTGGCTTTGGCATTACTAGGTCGGTGCTTGTTTCCTCAGTTATTGAATGTACGGTTACCGTGGCTGTGCGGAGCTTCTTTTCTGCGATGAAGCACGTCCGAGATACTGCTTGGTTTCCTTGGATGGTGATCGTCTCGTGGCCTGATGGGAAATGCAGGCACTAGTGATAGCTCGGCCCGACTGCTTTCATCGCATGAATCCAGGGGTACCCATTATGATATTGTATATTGCCGGTTCATCTATGACAACGAACTTGACCATTTTAAGGATGTCTCCGGCGTAGACGGGTAGTCTGATCATTCCGACTGCCGTCACCTGTTTGCTATCAAATCCGGTTAGCTGCCGCATGTTCGGTTTTATTTACTCGTTGGAGATGTCCATTTTCTTCAGCGTCTCCCTGTAGATGAGATCGACTAAACTCCCGACGTCGATCAGGACTTTGGCGACGTTACAGTCGCTGATGGCGAGCGTAATGACCAGCGGATCGTTGTGAGGCAGATCTAATCATTCTGTGTCTGTCTCCAAAAAGATGATAGGGAGGTCGCCTCTGATCAGATTGATATGTGCCAGTTGTTTCCATTTAGCGGATGCTTCAGCCTTTCGTTTGCGCTCTTTTATCGACCGAACATAGTCATTGCACGAGCTCAGACCGCCTAAAATGACGTTAATGTCACATCTATTTTAGGGATTGCTGGGTCAAGCTTCTTCTTCCTGTTTTTGTTTAGGAAGATCGCCACTTATGTTGGTGCGGGGTGGTGGTCACCCCACTTCTTTATACGGTCGATTGCTGTTACTTGCTCGACTGGTGTTATTGGTGGTTTTGGCTTATAGTCTCATCGTCGGTTGTCGAAGGGTCTGGCGACGACGTCTTGCATCTCTCCTTGCTGGTACTTCTGGAACAGGGCGTCTTGGAGCTGTCGACACTCAGAGGTGGCATGACCCACCCTCTCATGGTAATCGTAATAGAGGGTCGAATTGTATTCATCCTCGCGAGGTCAACTGCCCTTAACATCATCACAATTGATTTGTTGGGGTTCCCGCTGAGTAGGTTCCCGTGGTCATTCATACCTGTTCCTGGGTATGGTGCACTGCTCGTCGTGGCGTTATTCACAACGTAGGTTGCGTTGCGCTTTTGACCACCGTTATCCCTGTAGCTGTCATAATGTTGCCGTGATTCGTCGTACGTCTCTTTCGATCTGACATCCTTGGAGGAGCTCGACGCTCGTGGGGCGTGCTATTTTTGCAAGGAATCTCGTTCCTATTCGATATTGATGTATGTCGTTGCTCGGTGCAGGGCGTCCTCCAGTGTTACGGGCTTGCTTGAGCTCAGTGTTTCTCGAAAGCGACCTTCATACCACAAGCCTCTTCGCAGAGCTTTGATCGATGTGTCGTTATCCATGATGAATTTGGATGCCACAGCTTTGAATCGATCGATAAATTTTCGTAAGCTCTCCCCTTTCCTCTGGGTCATGTTCCACAGATCGGCGCTGGACTGTCCACTCACGACGAATATTGAATAATGTTTCATGAACGCCTGCGACAGGTCGCTGAAGGAATCTATGGTGCGTGGTTTCAGCTTTGAAAACCAGTGAAGCGCGGCACCACTTAATTTTTTGACGAAAAGCTGACACAAGGCAGCGTCCTTTTCTTTTACTATTAACCGAACTCGGCCGGTTGCAATGGTGAAAGCCGTCATGTGATTCAAAGGGTCGGTCGTGTTCGAGGTTGTTCCATCGTACTTCGGATATGCGGTTCGTGAATGGCGTTTGCTGAGCTTCTTCCAGGACTTTGTCAATGTCTGGGGCTGAGCTGGTAGCTTTGTGCATTTGCGACTTCATGGCTTTTATAGTTTTAATGAACTCCTCCTCTCTTTCCCTAGTTCGGGCGAGTTCATCGTAAAGCGCCTGAGAGGTCAGTGTTGGGGATGTGGCGACATGGTTTGAGAAGAGGTGGGCACCATGTAGAAGGTCGGCAGCAGGTGTACGAGGGCTGTCGTTCTCGTTTAAATTCTGCTGATCAGAATTACGCTTAAGAGCCATCGCCGAATCATCGTCTTTCATAAATCGTTCGGTGAGAAGTCGGATAAGGCTTGTTAGGGTGGTCTGTTATTGTCTCGAGGAAGTTGCGTGGTGTTGATAGTTCCGAGCAGATTTCCGCCTGAGGTAGGAAGGTTTTGGCTTTCTGAAATGCCTTCTCTATTCGGAGAGGTGATCGTATTGTGTTCAGCCATAGTTGATTTGAGGCTTTAATGTTGCAGTATCCCCACAGACGTCGCCAAATTGTTGAACAACTTTGTTCAATAATCGAGAAGTAGGCCGATCAGGATGGTAATCGAGTCGAACAGAAGATTAGATGAGTCAAACAGAATATTAATCAAGTCGAACAGGAGATTAATCAAGTCGAACAGAAGTTGTTGTTTTTATTGAGTGAGGTCGGAGATTGTCAATTACAAATTCGAATTATTACAGATTTTGAGGTCGGAGCTTATTTCTTGGATTTTTCCGGATCCCTTTCATTGTGGTCAGAACCTTCTATTTATAGAAAGAAAAAGGCGGTTGATAGTTGGTTGGGTCAGCTTAATGGGCAAGATTGACTGGGCTGAACAGGCAGCTTGATGGATAAGTCGACTGGGCCGAACTGGATTGGGCTGAACTGGGTCTCTAAGCTTGATGGGCTTTCTCGATTAAGATCCTGATTCGGTATTAATTTAGATCGGGTTATGGTGAGGGTGTAAAATCCGGTACCAACAATATACATGGCTATAGCCACGGAAAACATGGCCATGACGACATAAAATCAAGATAAGTTTTCTAATGACAACTCATAAACTCTCTTTGAGTATCATGATTGCAGTAAATCTAGAACCTAGAACCTTTTTTAATGTATTCCATGAGATAAATCAAGAAAGGCACGTCCTTACCATTTTCAAGTATCTAGTTGCATGGCTAGAATTGTATGTGTATATACATATAACTGTTAAAAGCCAAGCACAGAGAAGAACATATTAATGCATGTTGAAGAAGTTGATCAAAGTTAAGTGCTTAACACAATGGTTTCTAAAGTCATCAAAGTATAGAAGACTATTTTTATGTACTATAAAAGCTAAGTGTTTAACAAAAGAGATCAAGCATCTCAAGTAACTTTAAGCAATATATATGTTTGTCACTTAAGTTACTTGAAAAAATTGGTGGCGAAAAGAGTAGCTACTCTGGTTAGTAACAAGAAATTAGAGACAATCAGATTTGTCCTAAGTAGTGACGACCAATAAAAATTTGGAAAAACAAGAGGTACAACCTCGAATAAATTTCAATTGATGAATGCCTACATTACGAGGAAGCATTTATATAAAAAATCATAGGTTGCTTAGCTAATGTGGAAGCACCCGCGTATACTCTTACATGATGCCAACCTTATAAGGAAGCATTCATATAAAATATTGCGGTCAGCTTACCCAATGTGGGAACAACCGCGAAAACTATTGCATGATGTCAACCTTATGAGGAAGCATTTATGGAAAATATTGTGGTCTGCTTACCCAATGTGGGAGCACCGCAAAAGTTCCCATGAGGAAAACAAGTACGAGGAATGGACAAAATTTTGGATTATTCCTAGTTATGTCAATTCCTGAGAAAAATTCCTATGAGGAAAACAAATACGAAGAATGGAAAAACTTTTGGATTATTCCTAGTTCGGTCAATATCAGAGAAAATTTTATTTGAGGAAAACAAATACGAGGAATACACAAACTTTTGGATTATTCCTAGTTCTGTCCATTCCCGAGAAAAAATCCTATGAGGAAAACAAATATGAAAAATGGACAAACTTTTGGATTATTCCTAGTTTTGTACATTCTTGAAAAAAAATCCTATGAGGAAAAAAATACGAGGAATGGACAAACTTTTGGATTATTTATAGTTTTGTCCATTCCTGAAAAAAATTCACATGAGAAAAACAAACATGAGGAATGGACAAACTTTTGAATTATTCCTACTTCTGTCTATTCCCAAGAAAAATTCATATGAGAAAAATAAATACGAGGAATGTACAAACTTTTGGATTATTCCTAGTTTTGTTCATTCCCGAGAAAAATTTCCATGAGGAAAAGCCTCATCAAAAAATAATAAGTGATGACCATGAGTCCATTACTATAAAATAAATTAGAGGTAAAGTCTCCAATAAAGATAAGTGACGGCCCTCGTTACGCTGGAAATCAAAGACGAAATCTTGATTTTAAATAATAAAAGACATTGACAATCAAAAATACAAGAATGTTGAACCATAGAAGTTCAATTAGGGTTTTAGATGTTATAGTTGCGTCTTGAGAAAGACTGCCTACGTACCCTTGAGAAGCGATCAAGTCATTCGTAGTTCATAGTTCAAAAGAGTGTTTAGGCGAATTAGGGTTTATGAGTCTTCTTGATCGCTCTCTGAATTATTGGATGTCTTTGGATGTGAAGGGGGTGCATATTCTTTTATAGTGATTTGAAGAGGTTTAGAGCTTCCTTTTCCTTCCTGAATTGTGGTTGCCTTTTCTCCCAAAATTTCTTTTTTTGCGTTTTCCTTTTGTGAGTTGATTTTCTTTTACGAATAGGAATTCATTATGTCGGTCGTCGATTTACATGGGCCAAGTTAATTGGGCTTTGAAACGAGTAGATTCTTGATTTGGGTTGGGTTTATGGTAAGGGTGCTAAACCCGGTACCAACAATTAGCCCCTCCCCAGTTCGGTCGAACTAGTATTTGGTCGAGTTTGGCGAATTTAGAAGTAGATGACCTGATGTAAATCAAGAATAACTTGTTTATTCCTTATGATGCAAGGCTGAATGCGGTTTTATTGACGATGTGAGGCTGAGCTCGGCTTAAAGACTTGATACGAGACGATGCGAGGCTGAGTTCAACTTTAGATAACCGATGCGAAACGGAACCCGACTTTAGAAAACCAGTGCGACGCGAAGCTTGACTTTAGAGACTTGATCCATTACTCTAGACTAGGTGCGATCTGCAGAGAAGATGACCTGATGTAAATCGAAAATGACTTGTCGCGATGTTGAGCTCGGCTTTAAGACTTGACGGTGCGAGACTGAGCTCGGCTTAGATAGAATTTAAGCTTCAGTGATGATGATGTCGGCTTACGATACGACGTTGAGGTCGGCTTACTCTGTGATGTTTTAAGTAAGAAATTATTAAGTGCGGGACATCTCCCAACTTACCTTAGATAATTTATACTTGAGGTTGCAAGAGCGGTGCTCGGCTTTTGAGGGTAAGTGATCGGAGGTAATTAGTGATTGGAGATAATCCTCCTTAGCAACTTGTTGACAATCGAGCGTTAAGCTCGGCTTATCCTCATTCCGAGAATTAACTCGACTAAATGCGAGATGGGTGCTCAGCTTAAATTAGAAACAAGATTGAGTTCGGTTTAAAGATACGCAAAGCTTGATGCTCGGCTTAAGTAATGTGAGGCTATGCTCGGCTTAAAGATAACCGATGCGAGACAGAACCCGACTTTAGAAAACCAGTGCGACGCGAAGCTCGACTTTAGAGACTTGATCGATTACTCTAGACTAGGTGCGATCTGCAGCTCGACTTATCTTGTCTAAAGTACTGATGTACAAGAGATGAAATATTCGATGTCGAAGAGATGAGTGTGATGAGCCGTTTTGATGACTTGTTAGTTAAGTAGCCTTGACGATCCTTTAACTTTCTCTTCTAATTTCGAGCGTGGAACTCGGCGACGGATGTGAGTTTTGTTGATGTATTTGTTCTTTTGATACTTGATGATGCAAGAATGAGATCAACTAAAGACTTGACGGTGCAAGCATAAAGCTCAGCTTATGATGAGAGGAAGAGCTCGACTTACTGAATGACTTTTTTGTGTAACTGTAAGCGTTGGAGCTCGGCTTTCTTGATGATGCAAAATCTTGTGGTCGGCTTATGATGCAAAACCGGGTTTGGCTTAAACTACGAAGCTGAGGTCGGCTTATAATGCGTTATTTGAGAACTTGGTAAAGAATGCCCTAGTGCAGGACGTCTCTCGACTTACCCTAGCCAAACTTACCCTTGATTGTGAGTACAAAGCTCGACTAATGGCAAGGTGATTCAGCTTACTTTGTTCCAAGGGTTGTTTCGTTTCGAGTGATAACTCGGTTTGATAGTTTGTGGAAGTTTGTCAGAAAATTTATCAAAAGCAGGACGTCGCCTGTCTTACTTAGAAAATTTTTCTTAGTTTGCAAGTACAGAGCTCTGCTGATGGCGAGTTGATTCGGCTTACTTGTTTGTTAGTTGGATTGGTATTTGTGGGTCGGAACCTAACTTTTAGATTTCAGATGCGAGCAGCAATCTTGACTTATACCTAATTTCAAGAATTTCAGATGCGAGGAGCGACCTCGACTTATACTTATCTTCAAAAGTTACAAGGTCAGGCCCCGATTATGCGGATGTCGACGTATTTGTCTCGAGCGACTTGGTATGCTAATGCAGATTGGAGCGCGGCTTTTAGATTTCAGATGCGATGAGCGACCTCGACTTATAATTTTCTTCAAAAATTTCAAGGTCAGGCCCCGATTATACGGATGTCGACTTATTTATCTCGGACGACTTGGTTTACGAGGTCTAGCCTCGGCTTACAAGGATCGAACACGTGGCCAGGGTGATGATTTTTTCCTTTAAAAAGAATGCGAGTCTTTGAGCTCGGTTTATAGATATGCGAGGCTCGATGCTCGATTTAGATGTATGCGAGGCTCGATGCTCGGCTTATAGATATGCGAGGCTCGATGCTCGGCATAGATATTTCCTCGACCTAGATTTGGATAAACTAGCAAAATCCATGCATGTGTAGAGTAATTGCGAATAAAGGGTGATTAATGATTAGAAAAACTAATCTTGATTGTTATGACGATTCGGAGGTTATGAATGATCACAGCTGAGTGTTGTCAGCGGCGACCTTAGAAAGTTATCGACGAGTTGGGAGCTGTCAGGGACGAGCTGGGATAGTCAGCGGCGACCTGGGAGCTGTCAAAGACTAGCTGGAAGCTGTCAAGGACGAGCCGGGAGAGTCAACGGCGACCTGGGAGTGTATATGTTCCGCAAAAACAGAGATATATCTCACCAAACAGCTCGGATTAGGACGAGGTTGGTTTTTAAAAAAAGATAAGTCTTGGGCTTTCCATTGATATGTTATACGTTTCGTTGTTCTTTGTGGTTCACTGAGAAACTGGTCCCGAAGTTAGCTGATCTTACAACGACGGATCTGTGTTTTCTTGTTTCGAACAGATTACATATGTTGCAGAAAAATGGAGATAACTTTCAATAGACAGCTCGGATAAAGCGAGGTTGGATTCTATGGAAAGATGACTCTTGGGGTAATCCATGGATAGGTTATGCGTCACCTGGGTCATCAAACTCTATCGGGAAATCACCTCGAAAGAAGGTGGCTTAGATATGTGTTTTAGGGTTTCAGACAGATTGTGTATTCCACGAAAACGAAGATAGGCTGGTTGTCACATAGTTTGTTCTAATCCGTCAAATAGCCTCACATAGAGGTCGTTTGGATATGTTTTTAGGGTTTCTAACAGAGTGCGTCTGCTGCAGAAAAACGGTGATAACTCTCGGAAGACAGCTCGGATTTAAGAGAGGTTAAGTGCTATAGAAAGCTGATTCTTGGGGTCTTCCATGGATAGGTTTTACGTCACCTGGGTCACTGTTTTCCATCGGGAAATTGGCTCGCAATGAGGCGTCTTAGATCTGTTTGGACAGATTGTGTATGTTACATGAAAACGGTGATAACTTTCATTAGACAGGTCGGATTGATGCGTGGTCGGATTCTCTGGGCGATCCATGGATAGGTAGATCTTCTTTTGGTTCGTCAAACTGCGTCAGGAAATCGCCACGAAAGGTGGCGGCTTGGATATATGTTTTTGGGTTTCGAACAATTTGTGTCTGTTTCACGAAAACAAAGATAACTTCCATCAGACAGCTCGGATTGAGGCTTGGTCGGCTTGTATGGAAAGCTGATGTTCGGGGCAATCCGTGGATATTTTGATCATCACCTGGTTAGTCAGGCTTCGTCCGGAAATTGCCTCGCAAGGATGCAGCTCGGATATGTGTTTTAGAGTTTCAGACAGACTATATCTGTTCCATGAAAACGATGATAACTTCCATCAAATAGCTCGGATTGAGGCAAGGTCGGCTTGTATGGAAAGCTGAAGTTCGGGGAAATCCATGGATAGGTTTATTGTCACCTGGCTAGTGGAACTTATTCCAGAAATCTCATTGCAAAGATGCGGCTCGGATATGTGTTTTAGATATTCAGATAGACTATATATGTTCAACAAAAACGACGATAACTTCCATCAGACAGATCGGATTGATGCGTGGTCGGATAATCTCAAAAGCTGACTCTTGGGGCAATCCATGGATAGGTAGATCGTCTTCTGGCTAGTTGGACTAAGTTGGAAAATCGACTCGCAAGAAGGCGGTTTGGATCTGTCGATTTAGGGTTTCAGACAGATTGCATCAGCTCCATAAAAATGGCGATATCTTCCATCTGCCAGCTCCGATTGATATGAGGTTGGGTTCTCTGGAAAGATAACTCTCAGGGAAATCCATAGGTAGCTTGATCGTCTTCTGGGTCGTTTTATTCCATCAGAAAATCGCTTCGCAATAGGCGGATTGGATTTGTCAATTTTGAATTTCAGACAGATTGCGTATGTTCCACGAAAACGGCGATATCTCTCTTAAACCAGGTCGGATTTAGATGAGGTTGGATAATATGGAAAGCTGACTCTTGGGGAAATCCATGGATAGGTAGATTGTCTTCTGTGTCGTTGTACTTCATCGGGAAATCGCCTTGCAAGGAGGAGGCTTTGATTTGTCTTTTTGACTTTTTGTCTCGAATCCCCATAGACTGCGCCAACTATTGAACCATAGAATTTAAATTAGGGTTTTTGATGTTATAGCTGCTGCGTCTTGAGAAAGACTGCCTACGTACCCTTGAAACGGGATCAAGCTATTCGTAGTTCATATTACAAGAGAGGAGTGTTTAGGCGAGTTAGGGTTTATGAGTCTTCTTGATCGCTCTCTGAATTATTAGATGATTATTGATTATTCCATTTTTTCCCTATGATGTGAAGGGGTGCCTCTTCTTTTATAGTGATTTGAGGAGGTTATGACTTTTTTCATTTCTTTAAGGAGTTGATTTCCTTGTCTGAGTTGATTTCCTTTTCTGAGTTGATTAAGTCGGCTTAAGTCTTCGTGGGCTTTGAGAGAAGTCGGTCTTGATTTGGGTCGGGTCTAAAGTCGGGTGCTAAACACGGTACCAACACAGAAGCAAAGCTTCTTGAGAAGTAAAAGTGACGAGTCATTACAAAAGTAAAGGCAATATATGTCTCCCCGAGAAAGAGAAGTGATAAGCTTCCTAAGAAATTTGAAGCAGCTACGATACTCACATAAAGGGAGTCATAAGCAATGCCTCTCGAAAATAAAATATGACAAGGATCACTACAAAACAAAGTAGAGGCACAATCTCTTTAAAAAAAAGCATCTACGATGACAGCTCTAGAATTAATGAGACGCAAAGCTCTTGTAAGAGAAGTGACTACGATCACTTTCCAATAAAAATGGCGAGGACGATCACCGCAAAAGAAATAGTAAGAAGCTCTTATGAAGAATGTCACATCTTTGGAAAATGGTAACAAAAGGCCACCAGAAAAATCTAGGGGGCAATGACCTTCCGAAAAAGATTAATGGCTCTGGTTACTAGCCAAGGACAATTTGTGGCTACAAACTGCAAACTAAAAAAGAAAACAAAGAACAGTACGTGTGTTCTCTGGAAACAAAGAAGAGTACGTGTCTATGTTACTTCCCCAAGGTTTTACAGAAATCTTTACATTAAAAGAGAAGAAACAATACAAGGAACCTACGATGAAGTCACATGTCCAAATGGAAAAAGAAGCTTCTAGTCAAAAGGAAATTAAGGCCATGAATGTTTCATAGTTTTTTAGTGGTCTTTAGCTTTTAGTTTTTGGAGTTTGGTTTTTGAATTTTTTGGTTTATGATTTTCAGTGTAGAAAATCTGCCAAAAACTCATATAAGTGAGATTTTGAATTCTCTTGACAAATGTGGAAAACCATCAAAATCTAGATTCTCTATTTTTTGGGGAATCCGCTTGTTTTAAAATCATGAATAACAATAAATTATTGGAAAATCTAAAGCCAAAAACCACTCTAAAAACCATTGCATTCAAGGCCTAAGAGCGAGGTACTACGTGATGAGAACATAACTTCTCCTAAATGAATGGGATTGTATCCCACTTCTCACATGCCCCACTTTTTCACATTCTTTAGTTGTTAATTTCTTCTTTTGTCTATTTAAGCATCCTTTAATTATGAACTGAGATATGAAGAGAAAATTATTGAAACTTGAGTCTTGTGTTCTTATTTTTGATCAACATTGATAATCCTATAATCGGGACCTATCACTACGGACCATCAATGGTGTCACTCCTTCGTCACAAAGAAGGAATCTGTCGGTTCTATTCTTTCCCATTCCTCTATAGATTGTATAGTCGGAGTTCTTCCACAGTGATAGCTACCTCCAAACTTTAGCTACAAGAAAGAATTTACTTGCAAGATGGAAAAACTAGAGAAGCTCTTAAACAGAAAAACAGAGAGGTCTTGACAATAGGGAAAAACCCTAGATAATAGATCAAAGAGATCAAATCTTCTCCGAGACCGAAGACTCGACAATCGATGCTAGAATCTCTGAAGATCACTTTGTCAAAAAAGATGGAAAAACTAATTAACAATGTCGATAGAACTTATCAGTAGAGAGCTAAAGTATTCAGTAAGTTGGTCACGAAGCTTCTCAATTATCATATCTAAAAGAAGACTGTAGTGTGAAAGCAAGCAACGAACACAGCGGAATGTTTGGATTTAGAGAAAAAAGAAACTAAGAGGAGAATTTAAAGGAGTAGCTTATGATTCAAGCATTCTACACAAGTAAGAGACAGGTAATGGGCTTACATACATATGTCAATGGAGAACAACTACCCAAAAACTCAAATAGATCTACGGATTTCCAAATTGGTGTAGAAACTTGGCTAAAGGAGATCGAGAAAAACATGGCTACCTTAGCAATCAGAGCAGCGGGGGTTTCAAAATTACTGAAGTAAATTATCTTCTTTATTGATATGAGCAACGTCAACTTAGACCAGGTCCAATGCTCGAACAGTGTTTGGATTGCTCATGCAAAATACGACCGAATAAGCTACCTGAAGTTTGATTGACATGAATCAGATATATAGCATTACTAGATGCGTCAAATGACAAGCTCACCTAACCACCTATTAGAGATAAACAACGCAATGTCTTAAAATTACTCCATGTTGAGCGAAAGACCTACTAAAGATAACAGATGAGAGTGAGTTGTCTACCTTTGGCTTTTCAACAAAGAATCTCCACAAAACGTGGTTGAATGGTCGTAGGCTCGATTAAAAAAAAATCATCGAAGCCAAACACCCAAGTCTGAGGCGAAACGAAGAAAATCAGTAGAGTTCGAATGGACAGAAAAAATAGAATTTAATACACGCCAAATATAATCCAAAAGATATTAGGGTTTGACGAAGACCTATAAATAGAGAAGCTCTGAAACAGAAAAATGGAGGTCTCGACAATATGGAAAAACCCTAGATAATAGATCAAAGAGATCAAATCTTCTCCGAGACCGAAGACTCGACAATCGACGCTAAAATCTCTGAAGATCCTCACATGGCATCCTACACGGACAATTCTTGTATTCAACTCATTGTAATTAAAAGAATATTGATTAATAAAGAGTATTTTTTTTCTCGATCCGTAGAACGGTCTCGATCCGAAAGGGTTAAAATCTGCCCAAACACCGGTCTTAGCAGAGTAACTGATATCATCATCAGAATCATACCCAGAATAACTCATAATAATATAGTCAAAATAATACAAATATTCAAATTATTTAATTAATCATTAATTCAAATCCAAATTAATAAAATTAATTAATATTCAAATAATTCAAACATCTAACTATCATTGAATTTTTCTAAAATATTATACCAACGTATAACAATATTAAGGGAGCTAGAACTCACCTTGAAACGGATTTCCAGCTTTAAAAACTCCTTTAACTAAAAATTCTATGAACGCTCTTGAATAAACAATAAAACACCTAAAATCAACCGTTGCTTCAAATTCTGATTACCGGTATAAAACCTACTGAACCGGTCCAAATTATCTTTGGTTAAAATTTTAAAAAAACATCTCCAAGGTAAAAACTGATTATTGGTGAGTGTTATACTTGATCTAAGAATTCCAGAACCGGTTTTAAATCCTTAAAAACCGGTTTAAATAATTCCCAAATTGGCTTGATATCTGTAACATGGGGTTTTTAGCCTTTTTTTGTTATTCGTACCCAAAAAATTGTTTTCTGACCAAAAAAGGGTGTTATTATGTATTCCGTTTCTATAAACCTTTCAGAACTTGCTTGATTCGCTCCATAATCAAGTGGGACCAATGGTTAATAGTTCCTAGAGTTCGACCAAAACCATATATTCGATTGCGTGGTATATCATAACGGGTGCGATCATACCAGCACTAATGGACCAGTTTAGTTAAACGTGTTTGGGCGAGAGTAATACTAGGATGAGTGACCTCCCAGGAAGTCTTCGTGTTGCACCATTTTTTCTACATTTTTTATAAAAGAAGTAGTGCTTTCGAAAAAATGTATCTTTTGAACCATGGGGACCTACGGCGCCTATAATACATTTTCGGAAAGCCCCACGAAAGCACTCTGACGTGGCAATGGCGAAAGAACCCATGTTCCCATTTCGAGCCAAAAACTTGACATTTAGGTGGTTTTTTTAGCTTTTTTTTTGTTATTAGTACTCAAAAACTTGTTTTCTGACAAAAAAGGGTGTTATCATGTTTTCCGTTTCTATAAACCTAGAGTTCAAGTGGGACCAATGGTGAATAGTTCCTAGAGTTCGAGTGGAACCAACGGTGAATAGTTCCTAGAGTTCGACCAAAACCATATATTCGATTGCGTGGTATGTACTAACGGGTGCAATCATACCAGCACTAATGCACCAGATCCCATCAGAACTTTGCAGTTAAGCCTGCTTGGGTGAGAATAGTACTAGGATGGGTGACCTCCCGGGAAGTCCTCTTGTTGCACCGTTTTTTCGAATTTTTTTAAAAACCGTAGTGATTTCGAAAAGATGTATCTTTTGAACCATGAGGACGTACAACACCTATAATATTCTTTCGGAATTTCCCACGAAAGCACTCCGACGTGGCAACGGCAAGAGAACCCATGTTCCCATTTCGAGCATACATTTTGACGTTTAGGTGCTTTTTGAGCCATTTTTAATGATATTTGTACCCAAAAACTAGTTTTCTGACCAAAAAATGTGTTATCATGTTTTCCGTTTCAATAAAACTTTCAGAACTTGCTTGATTCGCTCAGTATTCAAGTGGGACCAACGGTGAATAGTTCCTAGAGTTCGACCAAAACCATATATTCAATTGCGTGGTATGTACTAATGGGTGCGATCAAGGGACTCTCGACTTGCGTGGTAAAAACGAAGGAGTTATGAAATTTACAAATCAAGGGACTCTCGACTTGCTTTTTTCAGAACCTCATGGGGTTAAGAGACTTCAAATGTATTTTTGGTGACCAGGAGACCTTCTATATCATTTAGATGTTTTAGAAGACTTCCTTACATGCACCAGCAACCAGAGGGTCAGGCGGATCCTCATTCCTATCAACTTTTCTTTTCCGGACGCATTCACACATGGAGATTCAAAAGACCAACGGCTCTTTCGTTTCTTTCTTATGCACGCTCCTCAGACCATTTACATGAACCAGCGACTCCCAAGGACGTATGGATTCATGCCCAAGTTGTCTAGATACAAGGCACCACCACAACTTGCCTTATTTGGCTGCAACAGCCACTTTCCCGTTTTGTTTCATCTCTCATTTATGTCTGAATATTTTCTGCCTTTCTTTATCATTTTAGAACGTTAAGAGTCTCTGTTTCGAGCCTAAATAAGCTCAAGCGTTTCCTTAATGTAAAGCACGAATCATTTTAGAATTAATGAAAAAATGTATTTTCTTTCAAAGTTTGTCTTTGAGTTTGTCATTTCAAGCTAGTGTGGATTCACTTGTCTTGAGTGATTTGCGAACTGAGTAACTTGTGGATTCAAATTGTTTAAGTCGTGTGTTGAGTGTTGATTCATTCAACAAAACCTCCATCTTCCGTTTCTATCATCGCTCATTGACCATCAAAGCTTCGAACCTTTGCTTCCGTTGATATAATCACTGGGTGGATTCCCGTGTTTGTATCAGGAACTAATAATTTCCTGATCACACAGTGAACAAAAAGGCAAACATGATAATTCATCATTATTTTTTACAAGATATTTCTTTCTCTGCAAGTCAAAACCAAATAAACTATCTAATTAAATAAATATAAGAAAAAGATTGTTCATATATTTTGAACATTTAAAAAAAAAAAAAGTTCTCTCAGGCGAGATTATCGAGACTTCTCTTCAGCTCATCTTCTCCAACGCCGGTAGAGCCCTTGCTCGCCGGCGTCGGACCGTCACTTCTGGTTTTTGCTCTTCTCTCTGCTATTTCGTCCTGCTCTCACGTTTATTATTAGTGTTGTTCGGTTTCTTTGTTTGTGTTTTTGACCACCGTGCGAGGCTGAAGATGACAGATCCAACGGCTGAAGATCTTCACCTCGGCTGGTTCCGGTGTGCGAGATTTTCCGATTTAGTTTTGGTTGTTCCTCGGCTCGTTTCTGGTGTGAAGAGTTTCTCGGTGTCACACCAAAGATCCTTAGTCTCCTATTCCGCCGCTCGCCACCACTCTTCAACACTCTCAGCCACCGCTTGCTCCCATGTTTTAACGCACGTTCATTTCTGTCCCATCTTTCCAGGTCTGAGTATCAATATCTTGTCAAGGGCCAGCTCCTTCCTCTTCGTAGCGCCCAAGCTGTGCCATGCCAACATGAAGGTTATCTCCGGTGGTTCTCTTCCCATTCCTCCGACCAACCATCACAGCCTCTCCTCCTCCTTCACGATGTTCAAAACCCTAGCTGGTAGTCTCAGTTCTCTTTCAGCTGGAGTGGGCCATTTTCAACTCTTATTCTTAGTGGGTTATCCGAGCCCATTAAGAAACAGATACCCTAGCTGCAGCCCATTAATAGATAAATCTGAGTCTAATCTATCTGGTCCAAGAGCTATGATTATAATGCTTGTTTCTGATTTGGTTTTCTCCAAGCTCATTAATTCCTATTTAGTGGAGAGACCGTTTACCTTTTCCTCTTCTTTGGAAGAGAGATTTATCCCTTTAATCTCTCTCTTATTGAGAGGTGAATCTTTTTCGGGCTTTGCTCCGAAGATTTTACATGATATCATTACCCTTTTGCATTCTTGTGTGAAAGACTACACAGGACCGGAAGATGCAACAGATTTTATTCCGGTGAAAACCGAGGTTTTTTTATTATGTTTCAAAGTCACAATTTAAGGCTTCAAGTCGTTTGAAAGAGCTGGATTGAAGTTTGCTCTCGATAGAATTCATCTTGGGTAGCTACGACTACTTTCTTCACGCATTATCAAACTTTGTTAAGTTTGTGTATCTATTCTTTTACCGTTTTGTTTCTTGCATAGCATATTGGGTATGTCCAATGATGCTTATCCCACTTGTAATCGGCTAATTATGAAATGAAGTTTGTTGACAATTTTTTTTTTAATAAATATAATTTCTAATAATAATAGATTCAACACTAATGAAGTGTAAGCCTAATACAAACACCATCTGATAGAACCAACAAAATACAGAAGAATGCAAAAAAAAAGAGAACTAACAAGGATCAAGATCCTTTTAGAAACATAGTCGGATAGTTTAAAGAAATAACGGGAGACAACATCTCTAAAACGGAGAGACAAACAAGGGACAAAAACTTAGGAATGACACGAAAGAAAAAAGCCAAAAGAACCAAGGTACTAAAACGGATACTTCCAAACTAGAGCATATCCGCGACCAATTTCATAGAACTTAGGTATGCTGGAGCCAAGCAGAAACACCAGCTTTGGATTATGAGTAGAAACATATTTTTCTTTTTTCTCCTATGAGTAGAAGCATTGGTTGGCGAATAAATACATATAGTGTCGAGTACCTCTCAAATATGTACCACTTTAGTAATCTGTATGCAAAATTGCAAATACATGTTAAGTACATTTTGTTAGCATGATCATTGGTATATTTTGTTCTCACGTAATTTTAAAGCCATATGCATTCTTTTGACAAACACCCATAATAAGACAATAAAATACACCAACACTCAAAATGTCTGAAAAACATTTGAAATTGATACAACACTATGTTCACACACAATACAAGATACAACAACATCATCTTTGTGTTCCCAACTCACAATGCTTCTTATTGTCTCTGAAGTGAGACCTTTTAATTTGAAGTAAGAGAAACAAAAACATAAAAATAAGATAAAAGGGAGACAAATTCTTCAAGCATCTTCGAATACAAACTTCTCAAACTCTTCCCTACTTCTTCCATCCGGATTCTTCTTCCATTCAATAAATTTCTTTGACGCCTCGATAAATTTCTCCATATGAAGCCGTTTCCATTCCTACCAAAATCCAATTCGCCAAAATCATTACGCAACATAACTTATAGAAACAAATCAAGAAGTTACGAAATTTGTGAATAAACCTCGAAATCCCATTCTCCATACATATCAGGATCATCCTTATTAGCCCATACAAAGGTTTCAACTTTCATCTTCTCCGATGTATCCTAAATAAAATGAGAAATTAATTAAAGTTTCAATCTTTAAGCAAGCCATCAAAAGATCATAGTAATGTGATTAGAGATAGAGATGATTAAAGTGAGAACTTACAGTTAATACAACTTCAACAGTCTTTCTTACATATTCAGCTCCTTCAATCATATCTAAATTCTCTAATTGAGCATCTGTTAATCCAGTTAGTATCTACAACCAAAACATTTAAAATCCTCTTTCTTTAGGTTCTGAGATTAAACCGGAATAAACCAGAAAAAAATGTTCACAACTTCACAAATTGAAATGTCTTGAACTAAAACTAAACTATATATCTTCTAAAAAAATTGTTGTAAACTCAAATTTGTTGATTGAAACCATAATATCTAGAAACTGAAATCATAGAAAAAAAACAAAAATTGAAACTTTTCCTTCATTCCAATCTACTAAATGTTCAAATCAACAAAAGGAAGAGTGTATTAAACCGGAGATAAACCAGAAACAATGTTCAGACTTTAAGACAATAGAAATGACTAAAACCGAAATAAAACATCAAATCCTTTAATAACCCCTAAATTTGATTCAAACCATAATTGCACAATCAGAGATAGCCATAGATTATAGAATAAAATCAAATTCTTGTATTTAACCGGAGATAAACCAGAAACAATGTTCACAATTTCATAAACTGAAATGAATAAAACCGAAATAAAACAAGAAATCTTCAAAAAAAACCCCTAAAATTTAATTCAACCCTAACTTCACAATCGCAGAGAGCCAAAGATTATGTAAAAAAACATATTGTATCAAACTGGAGATAAACCAGAAACAATGTTCACAATTTCAGAAACTGAAATGACTAAAACCGAAATAAAACAAGAAATCTTCAAAAAAACCCCAAAATTTTGATTCAGCCCCTAACTTCACAATCGCAGAGAGTCAAAGATTATGTAAAAAAAATCGAAACTTTGTATCAAACCGGAAATAAACCAAGAAACAATATTTACAGATTCAGACCTTAAAAAAACCCCAAATTTTAATTAAAATCCCTAATTTTTCAAATCGCAAATCGAATTCTTGTAAACGAAAGAGATGAAATCAAAACCTTCCCGTTGATGACTCCATTCTCAGAAGGAGAAATACAAGGATGTAAACGACCTTTGAGTCTGTAAAGATGACTACAAAACAAAAAAAAACAAGAAATTAACTTTAATCAATTTTTAAATCTTAAGCAAAAGAAGATAAGACTTACTAGCCATGGAGTTGAGCGGAGATCATGACCGGAGCACATTCAAGTATCAAACTGACGACTGCTGGTTCTTGAAAACTACCGTAAACGAAGACGTTGTGCAACGGCGATTGATCAGAGCTAGTCATGTTTTTGTTTTCACTGAAATTGAAATTGGAATTAGTGAGGAGATAAAAAGATAGGATTATTAGTGAGTGCTGTATTTATTTATTTGGTATTGATTCGATTTTATTTG